>ML784640.1:891281-926843 GCA_009831015.1 Picea engelmannii | reverse complement strand
AGTATGCATTTGTAGTTAGGCAATCCGACGGTCACGATATGTTCCCGACATAGAGTGATCTGACGGTTCATACTCTCCTCGATCTTAACGGCCATTGATTCGTGGCTTAACACCCGATTGGTCCATGATCTCTATTTAAAGAGAATGGAGGGTCATTTTCCGATGATCGATTGTGAGAAACTCTCTTGTAAAATCTCTATGTAATCTTTTTCTTTGCATTAATAAACTTCTCCAAGTGGTCACGTTGGCTGGGGCCGTGGATGTTTCCCCGTAGGGGTTTTACCACATGAAAACATCAGTGTGTTGATCTTTGATCTGGTTATGTGAGTGGTTACTGAAGGTGTTCGTCCTCTGTTGGAATACCTGTGTTGTTGAACATTCAAGGCAAAGGATATACTAGAGCCTCCTAGATCTTTTATGCATTTTCTAGAAAAATGTATTGAATGTCTCGGACCAAAATAAGGAGATACTTCAAAGAAGCAATGAAGTATCATATTGTAGGCTCATATTATCAAAATGATAGAGAAATAAAAGATAACCATGCAAATGGTTCAAGTTTGCAATTTTGTAACTATTAGCCCTTAGGAGTTAGGAAATCACCAACCGTTAAGAATTGGTAACTTTGTATAAATATAATTTCATAATACTGAGAAAAGGCTTATTACGGACAATTGTACTAGAGAAGTTTTTACAGTGATTAATGAGAATACAAAACCGAGATTCCAAATTCTGTCAACCTTGAGTTATGTGTTCCTCTTTACTTTCATTTTCAGCATCTTCCCTTATATATCTTTGATGAATGTTTAAATGCAATTTAGCGCAACATCTACTATGGTTAGGAATTATTTGATTATTTAATTGTTTACAATTTTTCCTCTATGCTTGCTATCAGCAGGTTCAAGACCTGTAGATTATTTAGATTACTATATTTTTATGCTTCATCAGAGATCTCTGGTCTTCCTTCTTCCTATATTTCAAAGTGAGATTCCTCCATGATTGATGCCTCACCTTGTTTAAACAACTTTATGTTTTCCTCCCATCACTTTCATTATTTTCGAATTTGACTCAGGAACAGGAAACAACCTCTGAAACTGTAATGTTATTAATTTAAGTTTGGGAACTTTTCTCTTATAATCCAAAACAGAAATAGAAAACCTTGAAAACAAAGTAATAGATTTTTTAACTTTTATCCCTCGTGATTGTACCTATTACAAGACAGACCTATATAGAACCCGACCTTTCAGATCATACTAGCATTTCTTTAAACTTATTTAACACTATCTTACAAACAAAAAACACCCAGGCTGAATTAGAACAATCATGGGCAGCAATTGAATGGGATATAAGCATCTAGGAACACTGGGAAGCTAGACAGAGACAGTTAAGAAACCAACCATAACTTGTCTTTTTAGTAACTGATACATTTTATACGTTAACTCTCTCTACCATTTTTGGATTCCTAGACTTTATATTTTAAAGCCTTAAATATAAACTCTGGAACAACAGAGTGCCTAGTTCATTTTTAAATGAGATTGAAACAAAGAATGAACTATGCTTGGTATTAGTTTGATTTTTACACGATCAGTTTGAAACAAAGAATAAAAATATGCTCGGGGTTGGTTTCATTTTTACACAATCTTTAAACTATAAAATAAACTATGCTCAGGCTAGGTTTCATTTTTACACAATCTTGAAACAAATAAGAACTATGCCTGGGATTGGTTTCATTTTTATGTGAGCTTGAAACCGAGAATGAAATTGTTCATGTGTGATACCCATTAGTGGGTTTTATTCCCAAAATGATGTTAAGAGGTTGGTACATTTCCCCCAACATGATTGACAAAAGCTATCATCTTAACTCCACCATGATGTCTAGAGGCTGGAGACATGCCCCCTCAAGCTTTGTTTTGTCTGTTGATTCTTCTTATGTACTATATTAGACTCCTAGTTAATAATAGGAATAGGTTCACTAGAGAGGAAAAAAGGAAGTGGATCAATTAATACAAGTGGAGGAAATGAAGTTTCAACTATTATATCTAGTATAAGACTTAACTCAATTAAAGGGGGGTTTGTTTCATTTTTTAACGATCTTGACACGAAAAATGAACTATTTTCATGGGTATCTATTTCATTTTTTAATGAGCTTGATGTAGAAAGGGAATTATCCTCATTAACCTTGACCATGGCTTCCAAGAGTTCCTCATTGGACAAAAAAATAACACTCTGGAAGGAATACATGTCAAGAGACTCACTTTGATAAATAGGAGGGAGAAAAGACTCGAATGTCACTGGCAAGGGAGTTATCATGTCAGCTGTCGAAACTAAATCCAAAGAATATGTGCATATAGCAAGAGGATCCTTCTCATTACCTATTGAAGGCATGGAATATGATGGCACATAATGAACTTGTGGCCGGGGGGGACAACACTTCCATATAAGGAACATTCAGGGAGGTTGGATGCTCAACAGTCAATGAATGATTAGGACTAACAAATGAAATATGGTCAAGAGTCACAATGTTTCCATCATGAGAGAAATACATCACTTGAAAGAGTGTGGACATGAAAACTTTCATAGCATAGACATAGTCCATCCCAAGGAGAAATTTAAAATCCAAGGGACCTTGAACTACCATAACATCAATATAGATAGTTTTCCCTCCTAAGGTAATGGGAAGTTGAGGAAGGATCCCTAAAGTTTCACTGGTTCTTATATTAAAGGCAATCAGATGATGGGTGACCGATAGAAGCTGAGGGGAACCAACATCTTTACAATAAATTGAGGATAACATGTTGATAGAAGTGCCTTCATCTATAATGGTATGATATATTTTTTTATTACAAGTCTACAAAATGTTTTGAAAAGGAAATTAGGAAGGAGGATGAGGATTTTCTATTCTATTCCAATAAAAGGAAATGAAATCAGTACTTGGAGCGGGTTCTGATGAAATGGGTGAAATGTCCCCATTATGTGGAGGAATCTATAGTGAGAAGAAGAACCTGAGCGACATCAACTTCACTCTCTGAGGGAAGAGTGGGATCGACCGATGATGGAATCATATTGACCACGTCATCATCCAATGGTGGGTCCGGAGGGGACTCATGGGAATAAGTTGGAGCTTATTGTTGGGAAACAATAATGTCTTCCAACAATTTCTAGGATTCATCCATATGAGGGAAAAGGTAAGTGTGGTACATTTCCTTGCATAACCAGGAAGGAATCTTGACCTTACCCTTTTTCCCTCTAACTCTATGACCATTGGTTGAGGGGTTTTCATGAACATGATATATATAGGTTGGTGACAAGGGTTTTTTCAAACTCATAGACCACACTTCTAAGACTTTGGGAGGAGTGGGTAAATCTCTAAGAAGGTGGTCACCCTTATAAATCCTGCAAGGAAATTTCTACTTACGACATGTGTTGGTAGGTTTTCCAACATCTTCTTCTTATCTTCCTAGTTACTAGCATCAAGGATTTCACTAGGTGAAGAACAAGAAAGGGAAGAAGATGCAGTGGGAGAAGAAGGTAAAGGGTCAAAATGAGGTTGATTTTCTTATGGCAGAGGGATTTCATTCAAATCACCAGAATCATTTGGGATCATTGGAGTAGAAAAATACCATAATAGGAACCCTATGGTGAATCTAGGAAGACTCAATATATCAATCTAGGGAGGACCAATGTTTCCAAAACAAGGAAAAACACAAGGTTCCTCATGAAAAGGGGTTCCTTGGTAAGTAGTCCTAGGAAGTTTTTCCATCGACACAGACTCAACCTAATATATGCTAAATCAAAGAGGAAACACCACCAAATTCCCTATAATATAAGAGGAAGCAAACAATTCCATTGTAACAAGGAAAAAAGGAAGTAATGATCTTCCAGAGATGAGAGATGAGGTTGTCAATGAAGATATGAGAAAGATTTCCCGACAAATACTTTGTAATGGACATCCATAGGTACAAGTACCGTATGAAACAAAGTGCCCTCATAAGGATCCAAAATCATGTGTTTCGCATCTATCTTAGGTACTAATAGTACCACCAATTCAGTCACTTGGGAAGGTAACCTAGGAAAAGAAACTAGGGATACCACTTCACACTTGGTGGTTGGGAGGAATGGTCCATGGGAGAGGGATTATGTGAATGGGAAGGGAATATAAGACAAATGTCTTAGACTTGAAGAAACATGGATAGTGGTTTCACCCCGAGGACTTTCCACAATTAATATTTCCCCCCTTGACTCGCATAACCCCACCAAGAGAGAGTGTTGGGGACTAGTCCAATCAGTCTTCTCAACTTATCCTAGCACTTGAATCTTGTGTTAGAGGAGATTTAGGAAAAAAAAAATCATGTTACTAATGGATTTTCTCTCATTAGTTTTTCTATTTTGTTTCAGTGGCCTTAGAGGATTTAATATCCACCCTACAACCAAGGCCCTACAACCTACACTTGTGACTAGTTTCTAGTAAACAAAAAGTCTAGTTGATTTTATATTAGGTACCTTGTTAATTTTATGGCTGTTGTTACTCAAAAGGGGAAAATGTAAGTGAAAATTATGATGTGATTACTCTTACTCCAATAAGACTTCAAAATAAAAAATGAATAGAATGAAATCTTTAGTTTCGATGAAGCTTATCTACATAGAGGAGAAAGAGGTTTCAAGGAAAGAAACAAGTGTAACATTCAATGAAAGAAACATGAACTTATCTTTGAATGAAAAATGTGGTTGGTATATGAGTCAAAGATACTGTAGGATACGCAATTCCTTCCCCCCACTTCTCTCGGGCCATGAGGGGGATTTTCTTTTTTTTAATTCAATTTTTTTTCTTTAAAATGTAAGCTCAAACATGCTCCACACACTAACTAGAATGAAATTATTTTTTGGTTTTCCGATTCTTTCAATTGCAATGAAATTTTTTTAAGCAACTTATTTTGTTTCATTTATTTGAAATGAAATGAAAATAACTAAATGAAAATGCAAAGGATAACAAAAAAAAAATAATGTGAACCAAAAAATGCAATCAAGTAGGCCAACAAGAATAAAAGGAAATCAAAAGTTATTGTTGGTATAGATCTAGGAGCAATCTGGAGGGGTGAAATAAAGGATAGACACTGACCTAGGCTTTGTTTGAAGGACGTCCCTTCAAAATTTGTATTTCATATCCTGGTCACTCCTTGTTAATGACCACAGGGTCACCGAAAAGATCTAGTCACTCCTTGGAGAGGGATAGAGGGGAACAACAAGGTATTGGTCACTCCCTATAGTGTAATTATATGGCTGGTTTCCCCATACAATGGAGAAAATAGAAACCAAAATGGGTTGGTCTCTCCATACAATGGAGAAGCTAGAAACCAGAAGGTTTTGGTCTCTCTATTGGAATGGATAACCCATGACTGATATCATGCAAGTGAAAAACTAATAGATATGGAGTAGATCTAAAAAATATGGGACTAAATACTTTCAAATAAACACATAAAAGAATTACTAAGAGATCAAGAACAGGGAATGCGGATTACAACAAGAAAATATCTTGAGAATATGCATTTAAAAGTTGAGGAAGGAATTGTGATGCAGGAGAATCCTTCCACCTCGGCAGCACACCAACTATTCAGCACATCCACACACATTCAAGGAGGGGAGAGGTGCCAACCCTCTCATTTTCCTCTCAAATTTAAATTTTAAATGTATTTAAAGAAAATTAAATACTGTAAGGGTGGAAGAGACAAATAGATGCCTTTGTACATGCTGTAGATAAGGTCTCCTTTAATGGTTGATAGGCCGATGGGATCTAGACCCGATTCAGACTGTATGTCCATTTAATGTAATTCATTTTAATTAATGAGAGTTAGTTGAGTTTGAGGAAGAGCTCGAGGAGCCCCTCTTTTTAAAAAAAATATCTTGTATCAAAATAAATTATTCGAGTAAGGAGGACAGATCATTAGAAAGCAGAAGAGAGGAGAAGAGAAGTGTTGAAGACTTTGTTGCAGTCTAGCCTTTGTAAATATTTATACAGAAACATTCATATATAATACAAAAAGCAGTTTTTCCTGCATATGAGGTGTCTGTATTTTTATGTGTGGTGAATGGTTATTTTCTGAATGTTCTCTATGTTTATTTATGTATGTTGTTAGATGCATGTATGTTCCTTTTGCAAGAATTAGATAGAATTTCCTATCTGTGGATTTTTGGGTAGTTATGGGCTCTTAGGCTTGTGCAAGGAGTGCAGACCAGAGTGATTGAAAACTCTGTGAAGCTAATCCAAGGAGTTCACTTGAACTCTCTGGAAAGTTTAGAGAAGAGCGTGCTAAGAGGGCACACAAAAATAGTTGCATACTCAGGAGGGAGCCTCAAGGTTATGGAATACCTTAGAGGGAAAACCGTGCCAATAGTGCACATCAGAGTTTATGAATACTATGAAGGAGATATAGTAGAGTTACTGAATATTATGAGGGCTATGCAAAGGGTGCATTAAGCGAGTTCAAGGAGTGCGTGAGAAATATGTTCTGATTTCTGTGGAAAAGTTTCCAAGAGGGCGCACCAGAAGGTAAATCACAGTTGGAGCAGTGCAATTCTGCCCAAAGAGCGCAAGGATTGCAAAAGTGAACTTTTAAGAATTCAAATTTCAGTAGGTGAAGTCGTGAAAGGAAGCAAAGATCCAAGACCCTTAGAAGTTTGAGAAATTATAAGCTCATGAGGGACAACATCAAATTCTGTCAATCAAGTGCAAGGAGTGTATAAGAGTTACGCAAGGAGTACATAAGGAGATTCTTTTGTGAAAAGTCTCTAAGCGTAAAATTCGATAGGTGTTATAAGGGTGTGGAATTATAGGGACCATTGGTTAGGAGTCCAGTTGGATGAGGAGTGCGCATAGAGGGAACCAGGTCCCCACCGTTGGATCTAGGTGTAGGCTACAAGATTTATTAGATCGGGAGAAGTTGCACAATGGATAATGGTGCAAGTCCTTCAGACTTCATGCATCTGACGGGTTGAAACGCAAAGGAGAGGAGATTGTCGAAGTCCCGGAACCCGAATTTGAATTGGGGATGTTCATTGGCAAAGTGACCTCTCAGTAGATAAAGGTGGTTAGGAGAACTAACCATTCGAGAAGAAGTAGGTGCTAAGGGTTGGAAGTTTCCCAAATCTCTGAAGCCCCATGGTAGCGCACTTTGATAGACACCTCATCCTAGCCAAGGTCATATGGGGTTTTCTCCCAAGATAGAGGGCTAGAGCCCAAATTCAATTTTAGAGGTAAAGGGGGTTTAGAGGAAAACATTCGCAAGTCTTTGTTTGGGCCTGTTCAAAGGAAAAGGACCTGTGTATGGGATTTTGAGGGCTCAATAGGGGCTCGAAGAGTTATTCTGAATCAGTAAATTTGAATATCCTTGACCGAGAGGTTAGTTGACCCTAGGTGAGGGTGGGGGTCTACGCTAGAGTTTTACTAGAGCCAAACTTTGCTTCCAGACATCAGGAAAAGGAAAGAGGAGATAATCTGATAACATCAAATGGTATCAGAGGTTTAATTTCACCTGCAGACAATAGGTGAGGGAAGACAGAGTGCAATTCTCTTTGAAGATCTATTTGCAAGTGTGCAATAAACATTTGATAGCCAGGTGTTCTACAGGAGAAATCCATTAATGCTCTTAGTTGCAGAGTAGACAACCGACAACCAAGTGAATTGAAGGCAAGGAAAGGAAATGGCTACTGAAGGCCATAAGCAAGGTCGAGACAAGGACCGTCAGTAGAAAAGAAAGGCATATATGGATAAAGAGCTCATAGAAATCAGAGTAGAGATGGAGATGCTAACATTGAATATGGAACAAGAGTCCCAGATACATTGGATGTATGAGTGGCCCTTGAAAAATAAGGTAAAATGTCATGTCGAGAAGTTGTTGTCCAAAAGGAAACAACAGGTGTTAAAAATAAGCTTGAGGCGTGCTAAAAACCTCAGTGACATAGAGGAGCAGGTTTGCATTTGCGAACAGTAGGTTGGAGAAAATCTCATTGATGAGGAGAAGAGATCAAGCATAGATCTTGTAGATTTGTAGGTGGGAAATGAGATGAGGTCAGTCGATCTCATAAACTGCCAGGAGGGAAAAGTAGAAATCCCATATTTCTAGGTGGGCAAGAAAAATGAGGTGAGTTCAAGTGAGAAAGGAGTGTTGATAGGTGAAAATTCATGTGGGATTATGAGCCATGTGAATGAATATGATGAGAAGTTAAATACTTCCATCATAGAGGAGGAGGATTAGAGGAGAATTTTGATCATTGGTGGAATTAGGATATTCCTGCCAATCAACCCAGAAGAGGCCAATGCACATGCTGAAGGTGCAACAACAGAAGAAGGACACCCAATAGTGATTTTCATAGAGGAGAAGGAGTAGACACTAATATCTGCCCCAGCAGAGAAAGAAGAGCACATAGTTAAGATGCTCACTCCATTGGAACAAGAGTTGAAGATGCCAGAGGATTGGTTAAACAATCCAGAATCAGAATATGGCTTCTAGGAGACAATCATTCTAGAAGAAGCATACCAGCATGAGGAACATCTGGAGGACGTTGGAGTTGAACCAGCACAAGAAGAACTAGAATAAGATAATCTATTAGAGGAGATAATTGAGTATCATCTAAGTGATGAGACTGTAGGATTGGAGTCTGCAGTAGAGTGGCAAATCAAGGCCAAAAGAGATGAAGGTAGTATGGGAGATCAGGTTGATCTACCTTTGATCAACATGGGGAGTTGCAACATAGCAGACAACATAATGAGAGCCAGCGAGCAAAGTAGCTGGAAGAGGTGATAGAGGTGATAGAGGAGTTGAGTGCACAAGTGAACTTTTAAGAGTTCAAATTTCAGTAGGTGAAGTCATGAAAGGAAGTAAAGGGCCGAGACCCTTAGAATTTTGAGTAATTATAAGTTCAGGAGGGACAACGTTAAGTTCAATCCATCAAGTGCAAGGAGTGCATAAGAGTTATGCAAGGAGTACGTAAGGAGATTCTTCTGTGAAAAGTCTTTAAGTGTAAACTTTGATAGGTGTTATAAGGGCATGGAATGATTTGGACCATCGACTAGGATTCCAGATGGAGGAGGTGTGTGCATAGAGGGAACCAGGTCCCCACCATTGGATCTGGGTGTATGCTACAACATTCGTTAGATCGGGAGAAGTCGCACAAGGGATAAACGTAGAAGTCCTTCATACTTTGTGCATCTGATGGGTTGAAACACAAAGGAGCAGGGATTGGCAAAGTTTCAGAACCCTAATTCGAATCGGGTTCATTTGTTGGCGAAGTGATGTGTCAGTGGATTAAGGTGGTTTGGAGAACTGACCATTTGGGAAGAAGTAGGTAATAAGGGTTGCAAGTTTCCCGAAGCTCTGAAGCCCTGTGGTAGCACGCTTTCACAAGCGCATGATCCCATCTGAGGTCATATAGAGTTTTCACCTGAGACAGAGGGATAGAGCCTAAAATCAATTTTAGAGGTAAAAGGGGTTTAGAGGAAAACATTTGCGGGTCTTTGTTTGGGCCCATTCAAAGGAAAATGACCTGTGTATGAGATTTTGAGGGCTCAATAAGGGCTGGAAGAGTCAATCTGACTAAGTAAATTTGAATGTTTTTGACCGAGAGGTTAGTGGACCCCAAGTGAGGGTGGGGGTCTACACTAGATTTTTATTAGAGCCAACATTGCTTGCAGATAGCAGGAAAAGTAAAGAGGAGATAATTTGATAACATCAAATGGTATCAAGGATTTAATTTCACCTGTAGACAGCAGGAGAGGGAAGACAGAGTGCAATTCTCTCTGAAGATCAGTTTGCAAGTGTGCAATAGACATTTGACATCTAGGCGAGCTACATAAGAAATCCAGTAATTCTCTCAATTGCAGAGTGGACAAAAAATAACCAGGTGAGTTGAAGGAAAGGAAAGGAAATGGCTACCAAAGGCCATAAGCGAGGTCGAGACAAGGAACGCCAGTAGAAAAGAAAGGAAAATATGTATACAGATCTCAGAGAAATAAGAACAGAGATGGAGAGGCTAACAATGAAGATGCAGCAGGAGTCCTAGATACATTGGAGGTATGAGTGGCCCTTGAAAAATAAGGTAAAATGACATGTCCATAAGTTGTTTTCGAGAAGGAAGCAATAGGTGCTAAAAATAAGGTTGAGGCATGTTGAAAACCTCAGTGACACAGAGGAGGAGGTTTTCATTTGTGAACCACAGGTTGAAGAAAACCTTAATGATGAGGAGAATAGATCAAGCAGAGATCTCATAGATTTGCAGGTGGGAAATGAGATGAGATCAATCAATCTCACAAACTGTAAGGAGGGAAAATAAGAAATCCCATATTTCCAAGTGGGCAAGGGAAATGAAGTGAGTTCAGGTCAACAAGGAGTGTTGATAGGTGAAAATTCATGTGGGATTATGAGCCATGTGAATGAAGATGATGAGAAGTTAAATACTTCCATCACATAGGAGGGGGATCAGAGGAGAGTTATGATCATTGGGGGAATTATCATATTCCTGCCAATCAACCTAGTAGAGGTCAATGCACAAGATGAAGCTGAAAAAACAGAAGAAGGAAAACCAACAATGACTGTCATAGAGGAGAAGGAGAAGACACTGATATCTTCCCCAGTAGACAAAGAAGAGAACATAGTTAAGATTCTCACTCCATTGGAACAAGAGTTGAATATGCTATACGATTGGTTGAAAAATACAGAACCAGAAGATGGATTCCAGGAGATAGTCATGCCAGAAGAAGCATACCAACATGAGGAGCAGCTGGAGGAAATTGGATTTGAACCATCATAAGAAGAATTGGCATAAGATAATCTGTCAGAGGAGATAGTTGAGCAACATCTCAGCAATGAGACTACAAGATTGGAGTTTGCAACAGAGTGGCAAGTCAAGGCCACAAGAGAAGAAGGTGGCATGGGAGATCAAGTTGATATGCCCCTTGATCAACATGGGGAGTTGAAACATAATAGACTGCATAAGGAGAGCCAGCGAGCAGAGAAGCTAGAAGAGGTGATAGATGAGATATGAAGGTTGATGGTGAAGTCAAAAAAAGAAACTTACATCAAGGAGAAGTTGAGGAGATGAGGACCTGCAAGAGAAAAAGGGAAGAAACAACATCAACAACATCATATCAGAGGAGTAGGTGGACAACTCCAAAGGAGAGTTTGGGATCCATGGGGATTTCAACACTAGAGAAGAGGATTTCATGAGCAGGAGCTCATCATTTTACCAGCAGTGGAGTATGATGCAAGAGCATCCTTCAACCTCAGCAGAACGCCATCTATTTATCACATCCATGTGCATTCAAGGAGGAGAGTAGCGCCAACCCTCTCATTTTTCACTCAAATTTAAATTTTAAATGTATTTAAAGAAAATTAAATATTTTAAGGTTGGAAGAGACAAATTGATGCCTTTGTAAAGGTTGTCTATAAGGTCGCCTTTAATGGCTGACAGGATGATGGGATCTAGAACTGATTCAGACATGATTTACATTTAATGTAATTCAATGTAATTAATGATAGTTAGGTGAGTTGGAGGGAGAGCTCAAGGAGACCCTCTTTTGTAAAGAGATCTATTGTATCAAAATAAATTATTCGAGTAAGGAGGATAGATCATTAGAAAGCTCGAGAGAGGAGAAGAGAAGTGTTGAAGACTATGTTGCAGTCCAACCTTTGTACATCTTTGTACAAAAACATTTATATATAATACAAAAAGCATTTTTTCCTGCATATGAGGTGTCTATATTTTTATTTGTGGTGAATGGTTATTTTCTTAATGTTCTCTATGTTTATTTATGTATTTTGTTAGACACATGTATGTTTCTTTTGTAGGAATTAGATATAATTTCCTATTTGTGGATTTCTGGGTAGTTCCGGGCTCTTAGGATTGTGCAAGGAGTGCACACCAGAGTGATTGAAAACTCTATGAAGCCAGTGCAAGGAGTGCACTTGAAATCTGTGGTGAGTTCAGAGAATATCGTGCTAAGAGGGCACATGAGAATAGTGGCATACTCAAGAGGGAGCCTCAAGGTTACTGAATAGCTTAGAGGGAAAACTTTGTCATGAGTGCACATAAGATTTTTTGAATACTATGAAGGATATATATCAGAGTTATTGAATACTCTGAGGTCTTTGCAAAGGGTGCATTGATAGATCGCAAGGAGTGCGTGAGAAATCTATTCTGAGTTCCATGGAAAAATTGCCAAGAGGGTGCACTAGAAGGAAAATCTCAGGAGGAGCAGTGCAATTCTACAACAGAGAGCTCAAGGAGTGTGCAAGTGAACTTTTAAGAGTTCAAATTTCAGTAGGTGAAGCCATGTAAGGAAGAAAAGGGTTGGGACCCTTAGAATTTTGATAAATTATAATCTTAGGAGGGACAACGTGAAGTTTTGTCGATCAAATGAAAGGAGTGCACAAGAGTTACAGAAGGAGTACGTAAGGATATTCTTCTATGAAACATCTCTAAGATTGAACTTCTATAGGTTTTCTAAGGGTGTGGAACAATCCGGACCATCTGTTAGGAATCCAGTTGGAGGAGGAGTGCACATAGAGGGAACCAAGTCCCCACCATTGGATCTGGGTGTAGGCTACAATAGTCGTTAGATCGGGATAAGTCACATGAGGGATAACCATGGAAATCCTTTGGAATTCACGCATCTAGTGGGTTGAAACACAAAGGAGCGGAAATTTCCGAAGTCCCGGGACCCAAATTTGAATCAGGGTCATTCGTTGGCGAAGCGGCATGTCAGTGGATTAAGGTGGTTTGGAGAACTGACCATTCAAGAAGAAGTAGGTGCTAAGTGTTGCAAGTTTCTCGGAGCTCCAAAGCCCCGTAGTAGCGCACTTTGAAAGGTGCTTGATCCCATTTGAGGGAATATGGGGTTTCCGCCTGAGACAGAGGGCTAGAGCCTAAATTCAATTTTAGAGGTAAAGGGGGTTTAGCGGAAAACACCCGTGGGTATTTGTTTGGGAATGTTCAAAGGAAAAGGACCTATGTATAGGATTTTGAGGGCTCAGCAAGGGCCTGAAGAGTCAATCCGACTTAGTAAATTTGAATGTCCTTGACTTGGAGGTCAGTGGACCACAGGTGAGGGTGGGGTTCTGCACCAAATTGACTAAAAATATATAGCTTCACTAGTGGAGTCGTGAGTCTGTTGTAGGGTAAATGAACCCTGCAAGAGTTATCTCCCTTAGGCTCTTCCTAGATCTAAGATAGAATATAGATGTAAATGACAGATTTTCCTAGATCTAATTCATACATGAAAATGATCTACAAATTCATGGAATGAAAATATTACCTGGTAATCTAATGGTTTTCGTTGCATGCTCCTTAGCTTCTAGTTTCCATGAATATTTCCTTCACCCATACCAACTTAGATATGCCCACATAGAGACACAAAATCCCTTCACAAGATCCAAGTTACCATGCATAAATTAATGACATATATAATGATGCATCATAACACATGAAAACATTAATTTCTCCACAAGGAAACATAGCAATTACATACACATCCAAGTAGAGGGAAACATATTGTACACCTTATATTGATCAAATGGAACAATTTACAACTTAAATCTTGATAGACTTATAAAGCTCCAACCAAATTCCTTTCCCAAGCTCATGTGATTAATCCTCCAATATAAACTTAGTTTCTATTCTCCTCCTCCTTTTTTCCCATTAGAGACCCCCATTATTTATCAGATAATAGAGATAATATCAAAGGTTAATTTTTATAAGATCTCCATGCCCAAGGTAAAAATATTCTCGAGGTCAAACCACAAAAAATACAGGGTTTAATCTCATCCCACGAAACCAATCCTAAATAGGGAGTAATAGACTTGGCCGCACCATGCATTATTGCAGGGAGTAATCGGTCACCCTTTGTATGAGGACAAGGAGAAACTGACAGTTTTTGGTCATGATATGTAAATGGGGAACCAACAAATAGGTAAAAAATGTTCTACAAACTCAGGAGAAAAGTGGTATAATTCAGTGTTTAATAATTCTAGCACCTAGATGATTCCCATCAAGTGATTAGGTGGAAAATAATTGTATAAAAACAACTAAAAAATATGCATGGGTGTCTCTGTATATCTAACACTTTCCTATTCTTAAGGGGAATGTGGGCCCATGCACATGGTCCAAACATACATAAGTGGGTGACTTTTGGTTTTTTGTCTCTCCAAGCCTCGAAAGGAGTCTTGTCCTTACCAAATCTGTGAGGAAATTTGTTTTGAATGTGACTGACACAGTTAAGTGCCTCAACCCAAAGCTTGGGAGGAAGTTCCTTTTCATGTAGCATACAACTGGCCATCTCCTTGAGAGAATTTTTTTTCCACTCAACAACTCCATTATGTTGTGGATTACATGGTAATGTTTGTTGGAACTTTATCTTGGCCTCAAGACAAAGATTTTGAACATCTTTGCTTCCATACTCCCCTCCATTATCTGTATGAAGGTCTTTGAGATTTCTCCCTATTTGAGTCTCAACAAGTGATTTGAATTCTTTGAGATTCTCAAAGAACTCACATTCCTGTTTGAGAAAAAATACCCAAGTATAACGTGAGTAATCATCTAAAAATGTAAGCACATACCTTTGGTTGCTGATAGATGGATGTGGGAAGGCACCCAAGAGATCACTATGAATCATATCCAATGGAGAGGAGGCCTTGTGAGCCTTCCCCTTTTCAAACTTCTCTTGAGGATGCTTTTCAAAGAAACATTCTTCAAAAACCCCTTAGGAAAAGTGAATATTAGGTAACCTGGTAACCATCCCCTTCTTGTATAAATTATTACATGTACTTGAAGTTCAAGTGACCAAACCTCTCATTCAATAATCTACTACTATCATTAGTACACGTAAGTAGTACAGATGAATCAGGTTCAATAAACTTAGTGAAAGTGTATAACCAAGATTGATGATTTACCTCCCCGACAACAATCTTGGAGTTGCTTTGCATGTCGAATATGGACATGGAGTCTAGTGTGAACTCCACCTTTTCTCCTAAGCCTGAGTGTGTAATCTAATAATATGAGAACAGATTCACTAAAAGTTGAGGAACATATACGACATTCTCAAAGCTTCCATGATCTAGTTCCACTCTCCCTTTCCCAGTGACCTCGACTGGAGAGTCATCCCCCATGAGGATAAGAGCCCCCATGCATGTAGTTATAAATGATAGAATATCATTTTTGTTTTCCATGTAATGGGAAGAACCTGAATATAAAATACATGTGTCATGAGAAGAATGAATAGATACTAATGCATGAGGATTAACTTTCTTAGGGGCTTCATCTTCTAACTTCTTCTTGGAAGCTTCAGGAATGAAGTCCCTGATATAATTCTTCTAATTTTTTTTGTGCCATAGGATCTGTTTTCTTCTTCATGAATGCATATTTTTTATGGTTCCCATGAGTGCAATAACCGCACTTGTTCCCTTGATTTATTTTTCCACCTTTGGAACCCAAGGAATCATTGAAGGGCTTGGAGTACCCTTCCTTCTTTGGCTCTACATGCACCTTTCCTTTACCTTTCAGTTTGGATTTAGGATTTTTAGAGATGCTACAATTATTAAAAACAAGTCCATGTGCCTTGGGGCCTTTGATGCTTCCCATATGAATGATCTTATCCTGCTCCTGTGTAAAATCCTTAGTGAACTATGACAATGAAGGTATGGTCCAGGTTGGTCCTACGGTGAATCTATTAGAATCAAATGTGGAGACAAATAAACTATATTTGGGTCCAAGTTTTTCCATGACAACAATAACCAACTATGTTTCTTATTTTTATTTTTCGATACTACGGTCTATCAATTAACAAAGGATAGATTGAAATTTGTTGAATAAATCTTGAACATTGTCAAAGTTCTTTGAATACAAAGAGTTCAGTTCTACTTCGAGAAAATCCCCCCTCATTTAATCCTTCTTTCCAAATAAGCCAACCAAGGTGGTCTAGATATCACTTGGATTTTTTCATGCATCGATGTGAAACCATAGGTCGGGAGAAATAAACATGCATAGGACACTATCAGAATCGTCCATGCGGTTGAAGAACTTGGATTTTTCCACTTTTAAGGTGGGTTTTTATTTTGTGGCCATAGCTATCCGATACAATACTCTACCCCTAAGTTTGTGTATAATTAATGGCTTCCATTTGAAGTAATTATATGGCGTTAGAATTTCATATGCAGGAAATTCCATCTTTCCTTTTATTTTGTTTCATCTTTGGTACATGAAAATGAGTGTTCGTGATGATCCTTTCTAGTGGACTATGGGATCTGATACCATGTAGATTTTATAATAAACCTATATATAATATCTATCTAACAATGAAGCATACACAACCCAAAATGGTGGATGAAGAGATAAGACAAAAGTTGGAGAAAAGAATGAAAGAATTTCTAATATCTAAGTAATATAATGTTAAAATACAAGTGATATAATATGTAGGACACAAATAAATCACCATATAATCCAATATAATATGCATTAGGAGTGTTCTAAAGATATGTGACACACACTGGTAGTCACTAGATTCAACCTCCACCTAGTCCTATTTAACTGGCCATGCGTTTGTCAGTTAACTAGCTAAATTGGAGTTAAATGAGGAGAATATTACTCACACATGTGGAGTCCACTTTAGTGGTGATGATCCCAATGCAAGTGTGCATTCATGGCGATTATCCTGAGGTTATCATGCAACACTTGGTGAGAAAGCCAAGGTTGATATGTAACACTTCACTCAACTAGTCTAACTGAAAGGTAATTGAGGATTAACTGGAGGGTATGTGTCACCCTTTTCTAGAGGATAATATCCTCAATGCAGGAAGAATATATCAGAATAAGGGACCCTAAAAATACCCAAATAAACATAGGAAAAGAAAATGAAAGGAAAATCCTAGGTGTGTGATATCTCCAACTTGATATATGTGTGGGGTCAAATGATAGTACTCTACCCAATATCTCAGGAAAGCAACTTAGGAGGCTCGAACATACCCTTAGACGTACTACTTGATCACCCAAGTACTAGAGAGTATCTTCTTAGTTGTTGTTCTTGGTGTCACTATAGCATCTAGGCGACTGATTGGCTAATATAGAGATAGTTTCATGAAACCTGGGGAACTCTCGATACACCTAACGTTATGTGGGAGTGATGGTCATGTATAGATTATGTCTCGTTCATTACTACTCAAAGGGGTACCAATAGTGGTTAAAAAGGTTTCCAACAAGGTGAAATGTTTGTTTCAAGTAACCCCATGAAATTGTCTATATTTCCTGCATGTAGTATTTGTAGATTTTTACCTTGTACAATATTTTACTGCAAACAAATTTTCAATAAAATAACATAAAAGATACAATGTAAAATACACACATTACACATAGTTGTTTTCCCCTGGAAACCCAAACCGGGCGAACCAACATATTTTATATTTTTTCACTTCATACATTTTTAACAATACAATATACATATAAGAGCCAATGGCATCCAAAACCCTAATCCAATGACCTAGATTAGTCAACACCCCTAATTCCTTAACCGAAAATAGAAAACCATCGGTGAAAAACCATGTGCTAAAAAACTGCCCAAAAATGGACATGAAAACCAGTAAAAAAACAAT
Source organism: Picea engelmannii (assembly GCA_009831015.1). Lineage (NCBI taxonomy): Eukaryota > Viridiplantae > Streptophyta > Pinopsida > Pinales > Pinaceae > Picea > Picea engelmannii. Next base: position 909,219 of record ML784640.1, on the reverse strand, counting down.
TTTGGGGGGTGCTTCCTCCAAAACCCCATGCGAGGGGGATCCCTCCCCCCTGCATGCCCCTCAAATAGGGTGATTTTCCCCCTTGTGACCCCCTCAGGAAGGGGGTGCTATGGCCCCCTCTTACCCCCCTATGTGCTTGATGCAACATACACACTAGTTATATTCATGCAAAGAATTATTTCCAAAATTCTCCCACTTGTTTTTTTCTTTTCATATATGGGGTTACAGGGTTACATAGTCAACAATCCACGGAAACAATGCCCATAGATTCTCTACACCAATAGAAATTCTTAGTTCTCACAAATTTTGTTAATGGGTCTGCAAAATTCTTCAAAGTGTCCACCTTCATCAACAACACCTTCTTTTCTTCAACCATGTCTCTCACAAAGTGATATTGAACGTCAATATGCTTTGTCTTTGAATGATAAGCAGAGTTATTTTCCAGAAACATTGCACTCTGAATGTCACAATCTATCCTTACAACTTGTTTTACCAACCCAATACCTAGAAAACAATATATGTACCCATACTGCTTCCTTTCTTGCATGAGTGGCTACCATGTATTCAACTTTTGTAGTTTAAAGTGTCAATATAGACTTCCTTTTTCTCATCTAGCTGATTGCTTCTCCAAACAGGTTAAACATATACACTCTTATATATATTCTATGGTCCATATCTCTAGTTGAGTTTGCATCCACAAAGGCATGTATGTCCAACACTTTGTCTAATCTTGGTCTTCCTTGGTAGAAAAATCCGTAACTAGTAGTGCCACACATATACCTAAAAACCCTCTTTATTGTTGTTCAATGCTCCTTCCTTAGTTTTGACATATACCTGCTCAAAAACCCCACTACATGTGCAATGTCCAGTCTAGTACAAACCATTTCATACATCAAACTGCCAACTACACTCTTATATGGAACACAATACTTTTCGTCCTCCTCTTCCTCTGTCTTGAGACACTAATCTATAGATAACTTTACACCTATAGGAATAGGGACACTGACCGATTTATATTCCTTCATATTAAATGTCTACAATATTGTCTCGACATATTTTCTCTGATATAACAAGAGTTTCCTATTTTTTCGATCAATTTTAATTTCCATGTCCAAAATGAATTTTGCAATGCCAAGATTCTTCATGTCAAATTTAGAGTACAACTAAGTTTTCACATCCTGGATAATCTCCTTGTTGTTTCCTATTAGCAACATGTCATTCACATACAAGACAATATAAATCAAATGATCACCAATTAATTTAAAATACAAATAGTGATCCTCTTTGCTTCTTGTGGATCCAAGTCCCAACATATAAGTATCGAATTTTTGATACCACATCCTTGGTTATTGTTTTAAACCATACAGGGATGTTTTCATCTTGCATACCATCTCCTTCTTTCCCTTCACTGCAAATACTTATGGCTGCTTCATGTAGATTTCTTCTTTCGGATACCCATGTAGGAATGTTGTCTTCACATCCATCTGTTCTACTTCAAAATAAAACAAAAAAAAAATAGATAACATAAATATAATAGATGTTAACTTGGAAACATGAGAAAAAAATCCCACCAAAATCAATTCCCTCAACCTAAGAATAACCCTTTGGTACTAACTTAGCTTTGTATTTCTCCACTTTTCTTTATGCATTCAGCTTCTTTTTAAATTTTCTACCAATGGAATTTCTTCCATTCAAAAACTCCACTACATCCCAAGTCTAATCTTATCCAAGAATGTTGTTTCTTCTACAATGGGATTTTTACATATTTCTCCATCCTATGAATCCATTGCATCCTTAACAATTCTAAGATCATCATCAATAATATACAAATCAAAATTTGAAGGACACTATGTGGAGTATACCTTTTTGGTATCCTTTTTCCCCACACTATTCTCCTCAATACTAGAGTATGGGGATCTTCTTCTTCTTCTGATTCATGTTCTTCTGTAGAGTCTGATTCATCATCCTTTGGCTCAAAATCTATTTTATCTAGTTCTTCCTTACTTGGTAAGACTTCCTTTTGAAAACATCCTTCATTTCTCCAAATACCACATCTTAGCTATACACAACCTTCTTAGTTTCTAGGTTCCAAAGATTATAATCTTTGAGACCATCTTTATACCCAATAAAGATACACTTTTTAGCCTTCTTATCTAGCTTACTCTTGTTTTCCTTTGGAACATGAACGTAGGCCTCAAAACGAAATACGATGAGATGTGTGAGAGAGGTTTTCTTATCAGTCCATACCTCATGTGGAGTCCTTCCATCCAGTGCTAATGAGGGTGATCGATTGACCAAGTAACATGCAGTACCCATAATTCTTCCCCTAACTCAACACCACTGAGAATGAACCTTTCTTTTTCCATCAACGTCATGTTCATCCTTTCTACAACTTCATTTTGTTGAGGTGCATATGGAGTAGTATTTTTTCTTTTTATAATGCACTTCTCACAGAACTCTTTAAGTACATTCTGGCATAAATCTCTGCAATTATCTTTCCTCAACACCTTAATTATTTTCTCTATTTGATTCTCAACAAGAGCCTTAAATTCTTTAAACCTGTCAAAGAACTCAAATTTCTTCTCAAGGAAATATATCCAACTATTCCTCGAGAATTCATCTATAAATGAGACATAGTACACATATTTTCCCAATGATGGAATCGACACAGGTCCAAACACATCACTGTGCACTAGAAATAAACTTTCTTCTACCCTCGTTGCACCAGAGGGGAATATTACCCGATTTTGCTTCCCATATACACAATGTAATGTCCCCGACCACCCATGGTCGGGCTAGGCTACATCAGAGAACACTTATTTTCTCTCTATGAAACATACTGTAACATACCCAACTTCTATTATGAGCTATGCCACTTAAAATTTTCTAACTGCATGCATTTAAAACATACAGACACAACACTCTTGCAGAAGATTTATATATAAAATGTAACAGACAAATACATTACGTAAATGCACAAATTCACATTGAAATAAAAGTAACCATAGACATGTAGCATATACAGAAAATACCCCAAGAAAACCTACAAATAGTTATAACCACGCATATGATAAACCCATAAAATAAACACGTAGATAATAATGCAGCATGTAATTTTATCACACAGTTAACACTTATGTTTTTAATAATATCACCAAGTGCATGCAGACCTTCAACGAACCTCCCATCCCTAGAACACACTATTCATCACTCTAAACAGTGAGTCACTCCCGAGCTGGGACTAAACTCCACCCAGGTAAAGGGATTCCTAAATAGGCTATAGGCTCATGGAAAATAGGAAAGACTCTGTCACAGGTACCTACTCAAACTAATAGCCTACATTCTCTCATTCCCCACATGCCTGTCCTACCCTAGGAAGTGTGCCCCTTCTCTTCTTAATAGTCCTTCGACTACCTCACTTTCCTTCCAGGGCTTCAGCAACAGGCTAGACAGGAAGTCTCAGAGCCCTGTAGTTGTAGTTTAACACCTTCAGTAAATCAATTCCCAACAATTCTCTCACCCAGAGAGAATTTTCTCGCGATCATGACAACCGGCCTCTTCAATATCCCATGGTCCTAACAACCCGCTTCTTCAGTATCCCACAGGCCTGAAAACCCACTTCTTTGTTATCCACAATTTTGGTCATTATGATGATGTCATGATGATGTCATGATGATGGAAAATCAAGCTCTTCAATAAGAATACTTTCCTGAGAAAAGTTGCACTTGTCCGTTTCCAGAAAACTATATTTTTCAAATAGTTCGCAGGCTGCATATATACTTGCCTGCAAGAATGCCTGATTCTCGCAGGCTGCATAAAGCCAGGGTGTGGATAATTCACACTGTACTCATGGCCAGGGTGTGAACATGTTTTTAAAGGGGAAAAAGATGAAGTTCTCGAGCTTTCTAGAAGAGAATCTTCGAGAAGAATGAGTTGGCTAACAAATGGTTATTCAATTACTGACATTCCAGATTTATTGGGATCATTTCTTATCCAAGCAACTAAATTATCTTCTCCTATATATAGAGGAGATGGCTCATGGAAAAGGTTAGAAGCAAGCTAGCAAGAGATTGATTGGAAAATTGTTGAAATCCTGTATGAAGGACTGATGCTATAGCAACAAGAGACTACAACAAGGTCATCACATGTGGTTGATTTTCTTCATGCATGAGCAAGTGTGTGTGTCAGAGCTAGGAGCCATCGAAAGGAGACCTACGACATCAAGGCTCAGGTTGTAAGTTTCACTTTCAATTAATTCAATACAGTAATATGTCCCTTTCCCATAAAGACGATATCACTTTATTACATGATTCCTTGATCACATGTATAGACTAGCTATTGAATATATTAACCTGCCTTTACTTTGATTGGTTTGTTCTGTTGTGATCTGAATGGAGCAAGAGCATCGGAGAAAAGCTTGGAACAACAGAGACCTAGGAAAGCGTTCATAAGGTATGTCCACAATCCTTATCTCTTAGTTCACTCAATAGACTAGATCTAGGGAAAGAGTAGTATTCTGTAATGTTTTGTTCTAGATCCAGGTGGATCTAGGGAGATCGGTTCGTGTCCGCACTTACGGATTAATCCTAAAACAAAATTGGTGACTCCGTTGGGGATCTTATCCTTTTGTCTTTTTGGTTTTTTGAATTTTCTGTGGCCATTTGCTCTATTTCAATTATTCTCCTATTTTGTCAGTGTCTGAGTCCTCAGGATACCCTGAGAGACCTTCTGGGTCTATAAGCCTGATTGATTTTTGCTTGTATTTTCAAATTTTTCAGTATCTTCAGGGATTCTCGCACTGTGTCCATTGACAGCCTGTGAGAAACACTGAAGTTCACACTCTGCCTATATAGTCCAGTGTGAACAGTTTGCATTCTGCATTATAGTGGCCTACGAGAATACTATATTCTCGCACTGTGTCCAAGGCTTGCCTGTGGGCAGATTTTGAAATTTTTTTGAAATCAAGTTTTGACTTTGTCAATTGCTTAGAACAGTTGATTTGTGTCTTTTTGGCTTATTGGATCATTGACTTATACACCTCTTGCTTTAGTTTGCTTGTTTAGAGAGATTTAGGGTTTCTAGGTCTTCTTTGCTTTTGGTAACTTGAATTTCTTTTCTTGGCTCTGTTTGGCATTTTCTTTCTCTCTGATTTCTGGAGTTGGATGTGTCTGGGTGGCTGAGAACCAGTGATTGGTAGAGGGTTAAGTGCGTGGGTTTTCTTTTTGCTTGGTGGTTCGAATGAAAAATTTTCATTAGCTTTGAGAAGACTCATTAGTTTGGTTTTTGTTTTTACTTTCATTGAAAGAAGTGGCTGGGTTGTTTTGTTTGATTTGGTTTGATTTGATTTTCTTTTCTCATTAATCAGAGTTCCTCTTGGAAAGTGAACAATTAGTTTTCTTTCAAGTTTTTGTTTTTGTCATTTTGAAAACATTGTAAAATCAAATTTTAGATCTCATTGAAGTATTGAAAAATACATTTAGAGATTGTTCATTGGTAAAGGATTATTTGCATCTGAAAGGAAATTGTGCATTGCATTTGCATTGTAGTATTGAGATTGATTCAGAAAATATTCTCTCTCTCCCATAACTAGGATTCATGGAATGAAAAAGATTATATTTCATCATTGTCCTTGCATTACTTGGGTCAGAGTCACATATCATGAGTTTCACTTCCATTGCCTTTGAGTAATTAACAGCCTTTAAGAAAATTGCGTAATCTTAAAATCAATCTAGTAACTTTTTCTAGGGCTCTTTACACCAACATATTAGCTAGGCTAGTGCTTTGGAGTAGGAAGAGAGACACACTCTCCATAAGCTCAAAAACAAACAATAGTATCTTGAGTTAGGGAGTGTAAAATCCATTGGCAGCATATTGTCCTGGGATGCCCTTCTAACACAAGGGTTAAGCATTAGGTCGCATTGGTGTTGGCAGAGTTACTAACCCTGCTTTGTTGACATCGATGTAGAGATTGCACGTATTACGAGGATCACTCCGAGGTATACCCACAATTATGAGTGGAAGCCTTTGAGTTGGTTTTGGGCTTGATACCCTGCCCTTGCATGTGGATCGGACTGACGACTATCCCCCAGGCTGTACTGTTGTTTGTGGTGACCTTAGTGGCCTATCTCTCTAGGTTCTTACCCAAGGTGACTGTGGAGGGGAAAGTCTCTACGGTACCTGGAATCGACGTTGATCAAACTCACTCGGGATCCTTGGAGGGTATACCCACGATTATGTGTGGGAGCTTGCACTAGGGCGTAAGTCTGTTAAGCAGGTCGTCAACGTAACTTTTCCACCTTAGCCCCGCCCCTTCTCATCTCGTTGTTGTGACGTTGGATTTCATCACCAACTAGTGGCTCCAAAATTAGAAGGTATTGTTTGCTTGGTGATTGCCTCTTAGTTTTTGTTTATTAGTGTGTGCTAATTTTTTCTCGAAGTTGACCATAGGATTTTCGTTGAGGGAATTTATTACTTGTTTACAATTGCTCCCCCACAACGTTCACGTAGGATGCAAGGTTTGTCCCCGGAACATCCGGAAGCTTCACAACCTTTGCACACAACCACACCTAAGGGTACCCCCGAGGACTCTCCTCGTCCGGGTGAAATTCCCCTTGTTACTCTACCACACGTGGACATCAGTGACGTCCCAGAATTTTTTACACCACCTCCACAAGTAGCATCAACTGATCCTCTTGCTGAATTTTGTATTACCAATACTATAGAGGATTACCGCATTCGTCATGGTGAACGACCTGTTGGACGATTAAATCCTTCTGAAGAGACTCTTGTTATATCCTTCGAATCAACCGCTGGGCCTTCTCACGGTGTAGTAAGCCAAGATCCTTTTTGGTCGAGTGATTTCCGATGATTTCTTTTTGGCACTGAGTCATCTCCTGTCTACGAAATCAACCCTCCTGTGTCTCCTGAACCAGAGACTACACCAGAGACTACCACTTATCGTTTTGTTCTCCCTCCTGAGATGGCCCATCTCGCCAATACTACGAGTGTCCAAACTGAGATTCCTGCAACTACTCTTGCCCCTATTAATACCCAGCGGCCTCCTGAGGTTAACCCAAATTTACCCCCTGGTTACCATGCTTTGAATCCTTTGTTGAATGTTCCTCATCCAACACCTCCACCAACCCCAGCTGGTTCTCTAGGTGGTCCTCATTTTCCTGGGCATCCTATTCCCGGTTTCATCCCGACACTCCCTCATTTTCCTACTGGAAATCCTAATGCTAGTAGCACTATCGCAACTGTTGCACCAAACTTGCACATTCCTGTTGGAGGACAGGGTGGTATGGTTACTTTTCCTCTTCCCAGACACCATGCGGTCACTGCACAACCTACGGTTGGCACGCAAGTTCCGAGTGGAACTATAACTACAGCAGGGGGTCCAACCTCACCCTTTGGACAGAATATACCTCCTGAATTGGCCCAGTTTTGGACTCAACTTTTACAAAATCTTCCTCAAAGTACTGGGGGGCAGCAGCCTGTCCCTGCAGTTGGCCAACCTTATCCAGGGGTAACTAATCCTATCTGGGGTGCTAGTCAGACTACTCAACCCCAGATCCCTGCTCAGACCCAAGGTTCTAATCCTTGGGGTTACTACCCTATTCACCCACCACCGAATCAACCAGGGGCTTCCCTCTACGGGAAGTCTGCTTATGCCCCTACTGGTTTGTCGACAGGGCTTCCACCCCAAAGCCACCAATACTTGCAAGTAAACCGACAGTTACCGTTTCTTTCTACCTTGGACCTACCATATTTGTCTAGGATCCTGAATGATCCTATTCGTCACTCTCCTCAATGGCCTGCTATCACTGCCAAACTTCCCTCGGATATTCCGAAGTTCGATGGCAAGCCAGGAGAGGACCCTAATAATCATGTCATGACTTTCCACTTATGGTGTTCGTCCAACTCTCTGATGGATGACTCCATTCGTCTTCATCTTTTTCAACGAACCTTGACCGGTTCAACTGCGAAGTGGTATGTTGAACTGCCACGAGGTTTCTTTTCTGACTTCAACACCTTGGCCATGGCCTTTCTCACACATTACCAGTTACCGATCCATTACGATACTGGGACTGAGATCCTAACATATTTCAAACAAACGAAAGGTACTCACATCTCAGATCATATCCATGAGTGGAGACGTAGACGACGTCTCATCAAACTTGAACTCCCTGATCAATTACTGGCAGAATGGTTCACGAAATCCTTCGTGAACGAGATTGGAAAAGACATTGCTATGGGTGGTGTTGTTACAGAAGAGCAGGCTATAAGTCGAGCTCAGTATCTTGATCTCGTTTATTCCTAAACGGGAACACTCTATGATTTACTGCCCGAGCTACCTCGTCCTGGTACTTCCAGCGCTTCTACTGCTCCAGCTGCCTCACATGCAGCTGATGGTGTGATTGGGACTGCTCATACCCACTCACATTCCGTTTCGACCACAATCCCTAAACCCACCTCTTCTAATGTTCAGAATGCCCCGTCTCCTTCTCCTCCCATCGGTAAAACCTCAGAATTGAACGTTGTTCAATCTACACCGACCGGTAAGAATAAGTCAAAGAAAGGGAGAGGCAAGAATAAGGGGGGTAAAAATAATAATCCCACCGAACCAACTACGAATGCTCCTGTTGAAGAACGGGATAAATGTAAATCGCGGTACCCTTGTCTTATCTACGGCGATGATCACTACACCAAGGATTGTCCTCGACGTGACGAAGTTTCTAAGTTCCTTCAGGGAACACCAAAACCACCTACCCCGGCAGTCTTGTCTCAACCTTTCCCGTCTCAGCAACAGGCCTCGTTGGTCATCCATGACCAACCTTTTACATCTACCACATCATATGTTTTGATGTGCACCGGTGATTCTAAGAAGAATGACCTTGCAATTGCAACTAGAGCTAAAGACTATACTCCTTCCAAGGAGAAGGTTGATGACTTACCTCCTGATCTGGTACAAGCTTCTCCATCGAATCCACCTATCAACGGTCCTCTTCATGTCGAAAGACCGAGTCTTGATATAGTCCTACGACCCCCTAAAGGTGTTGTTCGCAAGTCGGCATTCAATCCTCACGCTCGTGCGGCTCAGAACTACAGTATTGTAGAAGATCTGGCCCAAGCACCTTCAGCGATGTCCGCCCTTGAGGTCCTTCAGTCTTGTCCTGCGCAATGAAGGGCCCTGTTGAAAGCTATAGGTGGTATTGACCCTCCGTATTCGAATTTGATAGTCTTTGACTTGGACGAGCATGTTCCAAGGTTTCCCCGCCAGCTTGATTTTCAGATACAAGTTATTTTCACTGACAAGAGCATTTGTCGGACAATAGTTGATGAGGGGGCCTCTATGTGTGTAATGTCTCTTGCTTGTTGGAAAGCCATTGGCTCTCCTCTGTTAACAGAATCACAGAATACTATGAAAGCCTTTAATGGCTCTGGTATTAAGCCTTACGGCGTTATTTCCTCGTTGCCTGTCACTCTCGAAGGTAAGACCGTCCAAATTGAAGTCGAGGTTTTCGATTCTCACTTAGATTATAATCTTCTTCTTGGACGTAGCTAGGTAGATTCCATGTGCGCTGTTGTGTCAACCCTTTTCTGGGTCTTACGATTTCCTCACTAGGGAAGAGTGGTTACAGTTGATCAGCTTGCCTTTTTCAATTCTGATACTCACACGGGGAACGTACCGTTCATATCTAAAACCCCACCGGGCTACGAGAATGTTGCGGTGGGTCTCTTGAAAGACTCTTCGTTAATGGGCACTTTTCCCATACCACCACCACCCGATATTCTACGCCCGTCAGTTGCTTCAATTAATATGATCTCCACTATTCCTTATGAACTTCCCATGCCTTTTGACCCTTGGATTGTTCCCGATCCAGGAGATCATGCTCGTTTCGGTGACATTATGCCGTTAAGTCCGATTGAGTCTGCTTACCAATCAATTCAATCAGAAACCTCTTCTACATCCTCTCCGGAGGAGTTGTCTCCTGATCCTTTCCGTGTCATTTTTCCCACTGACGAGATGATCATGTCCATCATGGCTGATACGCCTTGGGACGATGGGCATCATCGTTCCATTCTGTTTCTGGAACAACACACTCTGGATAATTGTCAGTGGATTTCGACTCCATCAACCGTTGTGGTCACAATGACCGTTCCTGGATCTACACGCGATGTGTTTGTAGAAGGGAACCTAAGTAATATTTCTCCTACGATTCCCATTGATATTTCAGTGAAACCTGGAATAGTTGAAAATGTTCACATTGGAGCTTCGTGTTCTCCAGAGGAAATTGTCACTTATACTGCGTTATTCAAGGAATTTCATGATGTTTTTGCCTGGAGTTACGAAGATATGCCAGGTATCGACCCGTCTATCGTTGTGCATGAGATAAAAATGTACCCTGGATCCAAACCAGTACGGCAGCGCCTCCGTCCTGTCCATCCACATAAAGAGGCAACCATTAAACTCGAAGTTGAAAAACTTCTTAAAGTCGGTTTTATTTACCCTGTGGCTTTGAAAGAATGGGTTTCTAACCCTGTACCGATCGATAAGAAAGGTGGGAGTATACGTGTTTGTGTCGATTATCAGGACATTAACAAAGCTTGTCCGAAGGAAAACTTTCCGACTCCTTTTGTCGACCAGATCGTCGATGACTGTGCCGGTAGTGAGATCTTTTCCCTCATGGATGGATTTTCCGGCTACAACCAGATTAATATCGCTCCTGAGGATCAACATAAAACTGCTTTTATTTGTCCTTGGGGTACTTTCGCCTACCGAAAACTTCCATTCAGTCTGAAGAACGCAGGTGCCACATTTCAACGTGCGATGTCTTATGCATTTCATGATATTAAGCATATCATTCAACCTTATTTGGACGATTTGCTGGCTCATTCCTTACGCCGGGTCGACCACCCTAATCATCTTCGAGCTATTTTTGTTCGTTGTCGGTTCTATCGCATTCGCCTAAACCCACATAAATGTGTCTTTTGCGTAGAGTCTGGTCGTCTTCTCGGTTTCATTGTGTCACGTCAGGGGATCCGGGTAGATCCGATTAAGGTTGAGGCAATTCTCAATCTTCCTCCTCCTTCTTCACTGCGCCAGTTACAAAGTTTGCAGGGGAAAGAAAACTTTCTTCACCGTTTCATTCCGAACTATGCCGAGATTACTCTTGGTTTCACACGTCTTTTAAAGAAAGGTTCGGAGTTTGTTTGGGATAAAGTTGCCAACAATGCTTTCGAAGCTCTAAAGTTGTCCCTTACAAAAGCTCCTCTTCTTTTTCCTCCGGATTATAGTAGGGATTACTTTCTTTATTTAGCAGCGTCTGAGTATACCATCGGTATGGTCCTTGTTCAAGAGGATGATAACCACGATGAACATGTTATATATTACTTGAGTAGAAGTCTATCATCAACGAAAGTCAAGTATCAACATGTTGAGAAACTGGCTTTGGCTGCTGTTCAAGCAGTCCAACGATTTCGTCATTATATTCTTGCCATAAAAACTACTATGATTTCGCATTGCAACCCCATGTAACATATATTGACATGTCAATTGCTGGGGGGCAAGTACTCCAAATGGATAGTTATTCTCCAGGAGTTCGATTTGGAATTCGATCGCGCCACATCGAAGAAATCCTTGGTTTTTGCTGAGTTGATTTGTGATTTTCCCCACACTGCCATGGAAAATGTAGCAGTTGGTTCGTTACCTGACGAATCACTTTTTCTCATAAGTACTGATGATATTTGGTACGGATATATCATTGTATATCTCCAAACTCAAACTTTCCAGCCTGCTTTGTCTAGTAATGAACGACGTCGGATACGTTATCAGGCTCACCATTACATTATTCCTGGCGACACTCTTTACCGTCGAGGCATTGACTCTATTTTTCGACGTTGTTTGACCTTTGATGAAGCCGAGAAAGCTTTGAATGACTGCCATTCAGGAGCATGTGGTGGTCATATGTCTGGGTATGCTACTGCCCAGAAAATCTTATGTGCAGGATACTTTTGGCCTTCTCTGTTCCATGACTGCATTACTGCTGTCCAGAAGTGTCATGCCTGCCAGACCTATCAACAGAAGATTCGGTCGCATCCCGCTCCCCTTCATCCTGTAGTCTCAGTAGGTCCTTTTGCTAAATGGGGCATTGATTTCATGACATGTCACCCTCACTCGGCCGGGGGGCATGGCTATATTATTGTAGTTGTTGATTATTTCACAAAATGGGCCGAGGCAATGCCGACATTCGATAATACTGGGAAGACTGCAACACTATTTCTATTTAACCATGTCATCACTCGTTTCGGTGTCCCTCAGGCTATCGTTACTGATCACGGTAGTCACTTTCAGAATTATATGATGTCAGAACTTACAGAGAAGTTAGGCCTTCGTCATGACAACTCAACACCTTATTATCCACAGGCTAATGGCCAGGTTGAAGCTATCAATAAGGTTCTCATAACTATGATTCGACGGATGATAGGAATACATAAGACTAGATGGCACACGATGTTGTTTTCAGCATTGTGGGCGTATTGGACATCTGTTAAATCCGCCACAAGATTTACACCTTTTCGTTTAGTTTATGGCATGGAAGCCATTCTACCCATAGAATGCGAAATACCTTCTTTGAAGCTAGCCGTAGAGATCTTACCCAATACTTCTGTAGAGGAGGAACGTCTGTTGTTTTTAATGCAATTAGATGAGACCCGACGTGATGCCACTTTAGTGATAGAAGCCCAAAAGAAACGCGTTAAGGCACAATATGACAAGCATGTCAAGCCTCGTGTTTTCTCTGAAGGCGATCTTGTTCTTCTATATGAACAAGACAAAGATGTCCTCGGAGCCAGGAAATTTGAACCTATGTGGCGTGGTCCCTACATTGTCAGTAAAGTTTTGGAAAATGGAGCGTATGAACTAGTCGATTATGATGGTGTACCTTTGAGTGAACCCAGGAATGGGTTATACTTAAAGAAGTACTATGCATAATTTATTTGTGCATGAGTGCCTGTATTTTATGTATCATACTGTGTCTGTGTGTTACATTAGTTTTACTTTTGACGTTATCTGGTCTCTGCCCTTACGTGGCGTTGTGTTTGATTGTTAGATGTCGGAGTATTTGCTACCTTATGTTGGCTTCGCTGATGGAGCTAGCCGTAGTACTCGAAACCTAGCTTCCGCTGCATGGGCAATATACGCCCCGACAAACGAACTCATATCTCTACAAGGTATATGTCTTGGACGAGCAACCAATAACATCGCGGAGTATAGTGTCGTTGTTGAACTATTGATTGATGTTATTTCTCTTGGGGTTCATCATTTGGTTGTCTGATTGGATTCGTAGTTGGTAGTGTTACAGCTCAGTAATGTATATTCTATTCGAAGCCCTACTTTATTAAGGATATTTTTGCGAATTCGTCTCTTGGAACGATATTTTAACCATATTGAATATCAACACATTCCGAGAAGTCTTAATACATTGACAGATGCTTTAGCTAATTATGTATTAGACAGGCATTTGAACAATTTATAAAATCAAACACATTAAAATGTACACATTGTAAAGTAAGCCGGTAGAAGCCGTATATATATATGTATAACGATCAAAGTTTATTTTTACAAAATGGTTGTCCGAAGACCAAAATATCAAAAATGGAAGCTCATGGCTTCTACAAAGTGACATCACTAATGATGTTCACAATAACAGACTAAAGTCCTAGCTACCCTGCGGAGCAAGCGACCCATAGAGGCTGAGACTCCCACAGTGTGACGCTGATCGTGTCATGGAATCTCCTCCAGGGGCATCTCTGGAACATCTGCCATAAGGCCCTCTAAGTTTTTCTCCACTGTCAAGTAGTCTTCGGCATACTGCGGGACTGCTACTGCCGCCTCTCCTCGACGCTGAACCGGAGAACTACCAGCAGGTCTATATGCTCCGACGTTTGTGTCATCAACAAAATTTTGGTGTTAGTCTTCCGATCAATCTATAAACAAAAACATTTAAATATATATCAAAAATACAAAAACATTTAAAAAATTAAAATTGGTGTACTTCTTACCGAGGTTCCCCCATTGTGCATCTTCTGGTAGGGCGAGGTCTGGCTCACCACGGAAATCTAGGCCATCATATGCGTAGTCCTCTATCATTAGGACCTGGCCTTGAAGCCAGTCGAAGAAACGATCGTCATATCTGACGATAGGCCCTGCCACATGTCGGGCCATAAGCTGGCACCACCGTAACATCCTTGGGTCCCTGGGACCCGAAAAATGCCAATTTGCCTGAAGCCTAAATACTGGAACCCTCTCGTAAAAGAAGGATACCAAAAGAGATCCATACCCGAATTATTTTAAATCTCCACGCCTGCATTTAGTCAGTTGTTTCTTAAGGCTGCGTAGAACTGCATCGGCCCAATTGAAGACCCGTGGCTCAGTACACTCGATGGCATACTGAAAGTAGCTCTGCAGAGCCATGTGTGGGGTAGCACTTCCTGCCATCCGAGTGATAGTAAAGAGAATGGTACGGAGAGTTATATCGGTCACTCCCCAAATAGCTACCTTCCCTTTCTGACGTTCAGCCTCAGGGACACAATACTGCCTGCAATACTCGCTCATTTTCAAACCCCCTCTTCGGTTGCCAGACAAACTGACATAGGATCCCCGTCTTGACAACCCAGTCAAGAAATAGATATCCTCGATGTCTATACTCAAGGTGTGAGCTTCCGCATTGAAGACTTGTTGATCCGGGTCCCACATTCGGATCAGGTACTCTAACAATCGCACTTGGGCTCTCATGCCCGAGATTCGAAAAAACTTCAGGAGACCGCAATCTCTTAAAGCGGCAATAGTTTGCGGGTGATTTTCGGCATTGGTATTGTCTTCCTCGTGCTCATGTTCTCTCCATTCGAGCACCATAATGAGGATTGTTTACCTGCATGGAAACCATATAAAGATAATTAATAATCTAAAATATGAGAAAATTGGTTTTATTGGCTAAAACATTACACAAAAATTTGACTCTGCACTGTTTGCAGGTGGAGTATAACGCACAGTGCGGGTTTCCCGCACTCTACCTTAAGCCCGCCTGCAGGAATAAGGACTTCTCGCAGGCCCCGTATGGGTAGCCTGCAAGAATCCTTTCACGCGCATAGTGTTTCAAAACTCAGCCAAAAACTTAATTTTTAACCATTAAAATCATGAAATGAAACCATGCAAAGGTAGAAGATGGAGAGCCTACCAAAACACTGCAGACGGCTCGAGGAATGATGGTCTGATGCTCCCACAAATTGACGCTGAAGGAAGAGGGTAAAATGGAAGTTTTTTGCACTCACAATGGTAAAATGGTAAAATGGTAAAATGGCATGGTAAAAATAGGTTATAAATTTATTTTATTACTTTTACTATGTCAAGAAAGTGGTTTTTTTATATTTGTTAATTAATTAACCCTATTGGCTAATGAGGAAGTGAGTAAAATGATTTACAGGTATGGAACATGAAGGGTATTGGATGATTTTTTCTATGGTGTGGTATATTTTTGATTGTTTTCTAGGGTTTTGATATCAAACCCCGGGCATTTTTATCCATTCTTGCGCTTGTCGAAAAACTTAAGAACGTGATCGAGCGTTGTTTTATCCCTTTTCCGGGCTCGCTGTGGTTACACAAAAAAGGAACCCCCCTGGAGTTAACTTTAATCTCTTTTTAGACTCTCTAAATAGGAAAAGATTGTCGAGCGACCTTGCTATTTTCACGCTCGATAAAGTATTTGAAGTATGCATCCTTCGAGCGATAGTTTAACCCTTTTTCGGTCTTGTTGGACTAATGTACGAAAAAGGCACTGAGAGAGTTCTCTTTTGAGTGTTTTTCCAAACTCTATAATCTTGAAAAACTTTTGAGTTTTCTTTCTTTGGACTCATAAAACAAACATTGAAAGGTCCATATGGGATATGAGTTTTCTTTACGTGTTTTTCAAATTCTCGAAACATGAAAAACCTTCGAGTTTACTATCTCTGGACTCGTTAAACAAACATTGACAGACCCGTAATGGGACTGAACCACTCCTTCTTAGGGTTCGTTAAAAATACTCCGAGGGACTCGTCCAAAGGATGAGCTTATATCAACAAGCATATGTGATCATCTTCAATCTTGCGTAAAAATAAAGAGGTACTTGCCAGAAATGGTGGGGGAAAATTTGGGAAAGGGATATGTTTCATCTTTACATTAATTGGCAGTAAGAGTCGCTCTTGAACATGACACTCCCTATTCATCATCTGAAGCCAGTTTGGGTAATCCATTTGTCTCTCATTCAATTTGATAACAAGGTCTTTCCATGTGTTGTATTTGAGTCAATGCTTCCAAATCATTGGTCGTGTCGTTCATATGTTCAAGAGAAGTCTGTTCGAAGCCTCTATTTGAGTCAGCCATCTGCAGTTATCCATTCTTTTCGTGTCGGCCTTCCCTGTGTCCAAATTCCAATTGTTACACGCTCTGTTTCACTTTCAAACTCTGTTACTCATTTCAAGTCATTGATGGGGGATACATAAAGGCCCTCCTGTGACGAGTCCTGTTCCATCGACATCAGCACATTATCCGGGATTAATACTTAGAAATCATTCAGTACCTTAGATCTTGCATGCCTCAATGGCAAGTTTCCTCTCTTTCAATAGTGGGTTTACATCATGGACCCCTAATCGAAAGATTCTATCGATTGTTCGAAATCAGCTCACTTATTCACAGTCGATGGATTGTACTTTAGTACCTTGGGAGTCATTGACATTAATGATGATTTCCCTCGCACTTGTTAATGGTTTCATCAATGACCGGTAATCAAGTGGTTTCTGCCATGTTCGACTTCGACACATGTAATCACATGGCCAGATTCGTACTTTGGGCGATGAGGTTGAAGACCCTGGATATTATCTTTGTGATCCAGGTTGCGATGGAGTATGTATTATTTGTGACACATAGATCCACTGTGTATGTTTCGTGGCTATGTTGTCTTGATTGAAAATTTGTCGCATAGATCCACAGTGTATTCAGGTGGCTATGCTATGACTGCATGGATCCACAGTGTATGATTGGTGGCCATGATCTTTGCTTATGATGTCATCAGTCTATGATCTAAGTATGGGAATGCCTACCTCAGAAGGGATACATATCATATTCTGTCGATGCTTGGATGTTTGCAGGTTTCCGATTAGATGCATTCTTGGTTCTTGACACACACATGCAGCTTACAAAGTCCGTTGATTGTCACTGATTCCACTCTCATACTTTGGGGGGAATTCTGTTATCCACAATTTTGGTCATTATGATGATTTCATGATGATGTCATGATGATGGAAAATCAATCTCTTCAATAAGAATACTTTCCTGAGAAAAGTTGCACTTGTTTGTTTCCAGAAAACTATATTTTTCAAATAGTTCGCAGGCTGCATATATACTTGCTTGCGAGAATCACTGATTCTCGTAGGCTGCATAAAGCCAGGGTGTGGATAATTCACACTATACTCATGGCCAGGGTGTGAACATGTTTTTAAAGGGGAAAAAGATGAAGTTCTCGAGCTTTCTAGAAGAGAATCTTCGAGAAGAATGAGTTGGCTAACAAATGGTTGTTCAATTACTGGCATTCCAGATTTATTGGGATCATTTCTTATCCAAGAAACTAAATTATCTTCTCCTATATATTGAGTAGATGGCTCATGGAAAAGGTTAGAAGCAAGCTAGCAAGAGATTGATTGGAGAATTGTTGAAATCCTGTATGAAGGATTGATGCTACAGCAACAAGAGACTACAGCAAGGTCATCACATGTGGTTGATTTTCTTCATGCATGAGAAAGTGTGTGTGTCAGAGCTAGGAGCCATCGAAAGGAGACCTACGACATCAAGGCTCAGGTTGTAAGTTTCACTTTCAATTAATTCAATACAGTAATATGTCCC
>ML784640.1:862115-875203 GCA_009831015.1 Picea engelmannii | reverse complement strand
AAGATCCTTCTAGAAGCGGAAGCTTCTATTAGGTCTTCTTACATCCGCCTTATTCTATTTTATTAAAAGGTCTTATTAATATTGACCTTTATTACATCCGAATACATTGATCTACCTATGTGCGGGTTAGGACCTTAACATTCTGATGCGAGCATCTCAACTCTCCAAGTCACGATCTCCAAAATGGAGTTTATTTGTTAGCACCTTCCACAATTTCGCATTTCGGCATTTTGCGATTTCGATATTCTTGATGTGAGAGTTCTTGACAACTCCATCTACCAGTCTGCGAAACTCCGAAATGGAGTCAGATCAATGTTTCGATTTTTCACACTTCGCAACTTTGGGCTTCCTGTCGTGAGAGTCCTTGACATCTCCAACTCCCGGTATCCAAACCTCCGGTATGGAGTCTTCGACATTTCATGATTTCGCTTTTCGCGACTTCGGGTTTCGTGACTTCGGGACTCCTGTGATGAAGAGTCTTGACTCTTGACTCCTCCAACTCCTAGTATCCGAAATTCCAGTAGATGTGCTTGTTTTGGGATTTCGGGGTTTCATATTTCACGACTTCGGGACTCCTGTGTTGGATAGTCTCAACTCTTGACTTCTCAATCTCTCGGTAACTGAAACCTACACCAAAAGGTGTTTTTCACATTTCAGCACTCTGGCATTTCGCATGTCGTGAATTCGAGAGGTTAGGGAACCCCGTTCCTTTGACATTCTAGTCAGCGAAATGACGATCTTTCGCCACATGTCCTATGGACCCAACAATCCAAATATTATCGAAACTTCATGGGCCTTCATCGTGTCTGATCAATGGTCCGGATCAATCCTTGATCTGACGGTTAGGAATATATCGTGAATTCACAAGTCTTTGTTGTGCCTAATTCAGGATTTTCTGCCATGCGATCATTGTTGTGTTGCTGGTCTTGCCTCCACTTTCTCTTGTTCATCATTGTCAAGCTGAGCTTGCCATCACTGACAAACAAATACTCTACCTTCTGTCTAAAAACATGCCAACAATCTTACTCTACCTTCTTTCTAAAAACATGCCAAAAATCTCCCCCTTTGGCATTGATAGCAACCCCTTGAAAAACATGCAACTATAAGTATACCACTGTAGCATCCTTGAAATCCATACCTGTAGCATCCTTGAAATCACCAAATTTCTCCCCCTTTGACATCAATGTCAAAGAAGAAACATGCTCCCCCTGAGCTGTTGCAGTACATACTGCCCCTGTCAACTATGTGCATCTTAGAAATACACCAAATATTCAATAAGTACCCCCCCTGACCAGGTGAACAGATTAGACACAAGAAATTATAACCCCCAACTTTTGACGTAGATATCCAAAAGGGGTTGCTGCTAATGGTTTAGTAAAGATATCAACAATCTGTTCTGTAGAAGCAATATAATTCAACTGAACAATTATGTTTGTAACTTGTTCTCTGAGAAAATGGTACTTTATCAGGATATGCTTAGTCTTGGAATGAAGAACAGGATTCTTAGAGACACTAATGGCACTGGTGTTATCACAGTGAATTGGAATGTGATCAGTGTATGTTACCTTCAAATCTGCAAGAGTTTGTATCATCCATAAAATTTGTGTGCAGCAAGTAGCAACAACAATGTATTATGCCTCTGTAGTTGATAATGAAATGGATCATTGATTTTTACTAAGCCATGCTACTAATGAGTCACCCAAAAAGAATGCTCCTCCACTGGTGCTTTTTCTCTCATCAACACAGTTTACCCAATCAACATCTGAATAAGAAGTTAACTGAAAATTCTAATTTCTAGGATACCACAGACTATAAGTCATTTTTCCCTTCAGGTATTTAAATATCCTTGTGACAGCTACCAAGTGACTTTGTTTAGGAGCTGACTGATAATGACCTACCATTCCAAAAACTTGCATTATATCAAGATGGGATGATGTTATGTACATAAGACTTCTTATCATAGAGCAATATGCCCTTTGATCAACATCAGGTGAGATATCATCTTTACTGAGCTTGCAACCAACCACCATAGGTGTGCTAACAGGAGAGGAATCATCCATCTAAAATTTCTTCAACATCTCTTTCAAATATTTTTCTTGAGAGATAAATATTCCTGCAGAACTCTGATTTACTTGTAAACCAAGAAAATATGACATTTCTCCTATCATGGACATCTCAAACTCTATTTTCATAGAGTTAGCAAACCACTGGACAGATGATTCATTAGTACACCCAAAAGTAATATCATCTACATAAACCAAAACAACTAATAAATTATCACCTTCAGACTTAATGTAGAGATTGTTGTCAACAGTACCTTTCTTGAACCCTTTGTCATGTAAGAATTTTTCCAGTCTATAATACCAAGCTCGTGGTGCTTGTTTCAATCCATATAAGGCCTTCTTCAACTTGCAAACATAATCAGGATTATTTGTCAATGAGAATCCTTCAGGTTGCTCCATATATACTTCTTCCTCTAGATATCCATTAAGAAATGTTGACTTAACATCCATCTGATAAACTTTAAAGTTCTTATGACATGAATAATCAAGAAACATTCTGATTGCTTTCAATCTTGCCACTGGTGCAAAAATTTCATCAAAGTCCTGACCTTGAACTTGTGCATACCCTTTACAGACCAATCTGGATTTATTTCTAACAACTTGTCCTTTTTCATTCATTTTATTCTTGAACACCCATTTGGAACCTATTACATTTTTATCTTCAGGTCTAGGGACAAGATCCCAAGTATTGTTCTTCTCAATCTGATCAAGCTCTTCATTCATTGCTCTAATCCAATCATCATGCTGGCTGGCTTCATCAAATTTTTTAGGTTCAGTCATAGATAAAAAAGTAACATGAGATTGTTCTGAGTCTTTAATCAATTTCCTTCTTGTCTGAACTCCTTTATTTATATCTCCAATTATTTGATTTTCAGGACGATTCTTTCTAATAATTCTGAGAGGTGATTTTGCTTCTTCCTGCTAATTTGTGTCAGTCGGAGTATTCGTATCTTCATCTAATTCAGATTCTTCTCTTTCTGATCCTTGGACCTGTTCATCTTCATCTTCAACTATATCTTTTGTTCTTGGTTCAGCACTGCTTACATTTCTAACTGAGATTTCTTCATCAACTTTTATGTCTATACAATCAACTAGTTTATGCAACCTTTTATTGTAACATCTGTACCTTTTACTGTTTGTAGCATAACCTAAGAAGATACCTTCATCAGCCTTGTCATCATATTTGCCAATATTTTCATCATTGTTCTTGATATAACATTTACTCCCAAAGATTTTAAAATGCTTGATTGAAGCAGGTCTTCCAAACCATAGTTCATAAGGAGTCTTGTCACTGTGTGGCCTGAGATGAGCTTTGTTAAGGATATGAATAGTTGTATGAATTTCTTCTACCCAATATGTTTGAGGCATGTTCCTTTCATTCATCAATGATCTTTCCATTTGTTGTACTGATCTATTCTGCCTCTCAACAACTCCATTTTGTTGTGGAGTCCTTGGAATTGTGTGCTCTCTTTTGATCCCATGTTTATCACATAACTTTTTGAAGTTCCATGAACTAAACTCTCCTCCTCTATTAGACCTTACTACCTTTAATATTTTTCCTATTTGATTCTCATCCAGAGCCTTAAGAACTTTGAATTTTTCAAATGTTTTAGATTTTTCCTTCAAAAAGGAAACCCATGTTAGTCTAGAATAATCATCAATTATCAACATAAAATAATTCTCTTTTCCTGTACCTTCTTTCCTTGATGGTCCACATAAATCCATATGTACTAACTGGAGAGGTTTTTATGTTGAAGGAAAGTTTTTAGATTTGAAATGAGTGCAAGTAAGTTTTCCAATCTAGCAAGGTTTACAAACAAAGTCATATGGTTTTGATATCTTTGGAAGATCTTTTACTGCCCCATTGTTTCTGAGCTTGATTATATGATCAAAATTTAGGTGTCCAAGTCTCCTATGCCACAACCCAATTTCATCATATTTTCTTAAGTGGAATTCTTCTTTTTCTTCTTTTAACACATAGACATTGTTTTCTGTTCTTATCCCTTTTGCAACTAGTTGTCCTCAATTCACAGATTTTATTCGACAGTCTTTAGAGGTAAAAATGACGTCACATCCTCGATCACAGACTTGACTGAAACTAAGTAGATTATGTTTCATACCTTCTACAAACAACACATCTTGAGCTTTCCCTTTTCCATTACTCAAACTTACCATTCCTTTACCTTTTATTTTTCCTGCTGCATCATTTCCAAAAGTTACATTCCCTGATTTGCTATTACTTAGAGTTAGAAACTTACTTTTGTCTCCAGTCATATGTTTGGAACATCCACTATCAATATACCAGGGATTCTTTTGTCTTTGGGCTGATAACACTAGTCCACACTTGTCATCTTCTTTCTTCTTCCAAACCTTGACATTTTCAGCAGTGGGGATCAAATCTGACTTGTAATTCTTTAAGTGACAGTCTGTAGCTTTATGTCCATAATTATGGTAGTTGTAACATTCTGGTTCACAGAATAACAAATCATAACAATTATTATGCTCATAATTGTTGTTGTGTTTCACCTGTGTCCTTCTCCCAGTCATCACATGACTTATAGTCTATGATTGTTTGTTGCTTGGATGTCTCAATCTTTGTAGTGGCAGATAATTATTCCTTGAAAAACTTGATTGCTCATATCTAAATCTTAAAGAACAGTTTATAGCTTTGTGACCAAAATTAGACCAGAAAAAACAATAACCATAGAAAAAACCTTTGTACCTTGAAAAAATCTGTCTTCTTTGAGGAGGTCGATTTCTTTCATGTCGATAATCTCTCTGATCTACAAATTCGGTTCTGGTATTTTTTCTTTCATTCCTTCTTGGTGGCTGATTTTCTTTCTTTGTTTCTGTAGAGTGACTGTTGTCAATGTTTGAGGATTTGACAAACTTGATAGGTTTTGTATTACTTGGATGATCACTACTTGATCCTTCTTCATACCCCAATCCATCTTTCAACTTTGGGTTTCTTTGCTGATTTAGAATGGAGGTTAATCCTTCTGAGGCTTTAATACTTGGTAGATTTTGGTGATACAATCCCTTAAATTTCTCCATTTCTTTTTTGGTTTTTACTATCTCTTCTTCTAAGGCTTCACACCTAGATTTCTTCTATGACAACTGTTGTTTTAGTATGTCTTCTATTTTCTTTGCCTATTCTAATTCCACTTTCAGTAGGGTAAATTCTTCATCAGGTTGTTTACTGTCTTTCTTGAACTGTATCAGCAAATGTTTTTGCTTTCTATTCTTAATTATGAGTCTGTCAATTTCTTCTAGTACACTGATCAGTTCTCCTTCCATATCAACCATAGCTTCTTCATCATTATCATCATTGTCTGTGCTTTTATTATCATATTCCTCGTTGGCCATAAGCATGAAGTCATTTACTTTATGTTCACAGGAAGAGTCACTATCGGTGTCTTCTGAGGAATTTTCATTATTTGCAACCAAACGTTTCTTCTTTTATATTTCTTGTATTTGTAATTCTTACACAACTGAGAGGGGGGGGGGTGAATCAGTTGTTACTGTGCTTAAACAATCTTAATTCAATTAAACCATTTTTTTAATCTTTCTCCAAGTGACCATAAATATTATACTACATATGGACAACATAAATAATGAGCATCACTCACACATAAGATATACACAGAGATAGATTTTCACGAGGAAACCCATAAAGGGAGAAAACCTCTTCTTCTCTGAAATGATAGGCAGTCTTTTAAGTTCTGTACATCATCTATAATTGAACACCAACTCAATGTGAGGCTACTACCTCTGTTTTAGAATCTCCAACTTGTTTGAGAGCACCAACTCTCTAGTTTCTCTAGAACCCAATAGAAGGAAGCACCAACTCCCTGAGTGTTCCAGCACCAACTTCCAGTTACATAGGCACCAACCTGTATAACAAAGAACAATTGTTCTCCCTTGCACCACCCTGCCACCCTAGTTTTTATGGCTGCAACTAAATGGAAGATACAACTCCCTATGTTCAAGCACCCACTTGAACCTCTGAGGACAACAATCATCCCTAACACCTCCCTACCACCCTTATTACAAATAAATGATTAAATAACCAACAACACAGATAAATCAATTCTTACCACTTCTTCACTGTTCCGCAATTCTTCTCTGCTACACTATTCTTTTGATCTGTTCATACTTGGCTTGACTTGCTGTCTCTTTCTATCTATTCTATCTCTGTCCTTCTCATTCTCTTTGATATGTGCACATTCGACTCTCTTCTCTTTTTTTCTTCTGCTCAGTTTGAGTTCCTTCTCTCTGAGATTTTCTTCATACTGCACATACTGTAGTTTTTCTTTTCTATAGTTCAACTCACTTTTTCAGTCCCAACAACCAACCATGCATAGTCTCTATGTTTTTCTTTTATACACCACACCAATGGTTGTTGCACTTTGAATCTTCTTAGGCAAAGAAAATGTCTTAGCAACTGAAACATCAACCGATCAAGAATCGTGAATCAGTTTTGCTAATTGATTCATAATTGTTCAATTAACTATGAGATGGAATAGTATCCCTTTGATCATATTCAAATTCACCTGCACCATTGGATTAAAAAAGATGGATCTTGTGCTTATTTCACCATTTCGCAATTCAGAATTTCGACATTTCATCATTCCTTGTGATGAGATAACTTGACTCTCCATGTCGCGATCCCTGAAACTCTGAAAGAAGAGCTTAGCTAGACTAGCTTCGATCATTTTGGCATTTCTCATTTCGGCATTTTTCGATTTCACATGTCTCAAATTTCTGATGCGAGCATCTCGACTCTCCAAGTCACGATCTCTGAAATGGAGTTTAGTTGTTAGCACCTTCCACAATTTCGCAATTCGACATTTCGCAATTTCAACATTCTTGATGTGAGAGTTCTTGACAACTCCATCTCCTGGTCTGCGAAACTTCGAAATGGAGTCAGATCAATGTTTCAATTTTTAGCACTTCGCAATTTCGGGCTTCCTGTTGTGAGAGTCCTTGACATCTCTAACTCCCGGTATCCGAACCTCCGGTATGGAGTCTTTAACGTTTCACGATTTCTCTTTTCGCGACTTCGAGTTTTGCAACTTCAAGACTCCTGTGATGAAGAGTCTTGACTCTTGACTCCTCCAACTCTCAGTATCCAAAATTTTAGTAGATGTGCCTGTTTTGGGATTTCGGGGTTTCGCATTTCACGACTTCTGGACTCCTGTGTTGGAGAGTCTCGACTCTTGACTTCTCAATCTCCCGGTAACTGAAACCTACACCAAAAGCTATTTTTCACATTTCAGCACTTCGACATTTTGCATGTCGTGAATTCGAGAGGTTAGGGAACCCTGTTCCTTTGACTTTCTAGTCAGCAAAATGACGATCTTTCACCACGTGTCCTATGGACTCAACGGTCCAGATCTTATCGAAACTTCAAGGGCCTTCATCTTGTCTGATCAACGGTCTAGATAAATCCTTGATCTGATAGTTAGGAATATATTGTGAATTCACAAGTCTTCGTTGTGCCTGATTCGGGATTTTCTGCCATGCGATCATCGTTGCATTGTTGGTCTTGCCTCCACTTTCTCTTGTTCATCATTTTCAGGCTGAGATTTCCATCAATGACCAACAAATACTCTTCCTTCTGTCTAAAAACATGCCAACAATATTACTCTTCCTTATGTCTGAAAACATGCCAACATTTAGCACCTTCCGAAAATCAATTCCCAGTAATTCTCTCACCTAGAGAGAAATTTCTCACGGGCCTGACAACCCACCTCTTCAATATCCCACGGGCCTGACAACCCGCTTCTTCAGTATCCCACGAGCCTGACAACCTGCTTCTTCAGTCCACCTTCCCAACTAACTAGCTACACCAACCTCTGTGGCCATGGATATAAGCTCGGTATAGTGACATAAAGTATGGAGGATAACAGACTGCGTCAATGAAAATGGTCGTGGCATCCTCGCTGAATGATGGGAGGAATGATGGAAAAGATGATGGTAAGAATGATGGGGTGGTGTGAAAATGAACTAAGTCCCAACAATATGTATGCATGTCCCCAACTTGACACTTGTCATGTTGGGAGCTACTTTGGCCCACTTGTCCCCAACTTTAGAACTTAGGATAAAATATTTATCCATACTTTAAGATTTAAGAAATATTGATATAATATTCCTTTTTGGCTCAAGCTCCCTAGCCTAGCCCCTTTCCTTAACTTATCCCCTCCCTTTCCCTAACTAGTGGATTTTAGTCCCCCATCTCTTTTATCATGGTCAATCTGCACACAACGATGTATTTTATATTAAATATGAGACATGTACAAAAACAGGCGCACTGGGCTTTAACATATAGGTTCTTCGGCCTAATAAAAACATAAGCATCCTAGCTTATAATTGGCTCACCAACCTATAAAAAATATCATATACACAAAGGCTCCTTATCCTCAACATCGTGCGCACTTAAGATGTTGCACGCGATATCCTGGCATGTGCACACTTCCTCATTTTACTGTGCAGTACATGCGTGACCTATGCCATGAAATGTGCATACAAAAATGATATCAAAACAACTCACCAGCTTAAGTACATTTTTATTTACATTTACAATTGGGTTCGGCCTTAGGGATATTACACACAATGTTCACATAAAACAAAATCTATAGAGAAATTATACTTACCTTCAACCATACATTTACCGTGTAGTAGTCAAACACCCTTCCCTTCGATATGCCCCAGTCTTTGATGCCGCAACATAACCTTTTATCTAGAGACTATACTAGTTTGTTCTTCTTCAGCTCCAATACCAGGAACAATGGAACTATTAGACCCATTACTAATAGTTCTTCCTTACATATTAAGCATAGTTACAATCCGAACCCCCTTCATCAACACCATTTCTCCTCCAGCCATCCTACAGGTTTCTTTTTCAAATACTATTGGTACCCCTGCATCATCCATTTTTCTTACATAAATCAAATTGTTGGACAATCCTAGGATGTGTAAAACCCCAGGAAGCATTCTAATCCTTCCATCTATGAGCCTCAATTTGAAATTTCGTCATCTTATGATTTTGGTTGTCGAGTCATCACCTAGGAAAACATTACCTCCATCATATCTTTCATATTCACATAACCACTCCATGTGGGGAGTCATATGAAAGGATACACTTGAGTCAACCATCCATACCTCATGATCTGCATGTGTTCTTGAAGAAGCTAAGTATGCATCCCCTCCTTCTTCCTTGGAGGTATTTTCTTTTGTAGAGGGACCACCTTCATATCCATTCACTTTCTCAACTCTTTTAGATATACATTGCTTCTTGAAGTGCCCTTCTTTCCCACATCCATCGTATACCTTTACAAACTTTCCAGAAGATTTAGATCTACCCTTATACTTATATCTCTCGCTTGAGGACTTATATATATTTATTTCCTAGGAGCATCCTCTTGCAAATAATCCATCTGTTTTTTTTCCTTCCACGTTCTTTCATCTCTTCTCCTCTGAAAACAAGGATGAGACCACATCATATAAACTCAAGGTAGTTGTATTACTATCAATGGCCACAACCAGACTATCCCATGAATCTAGTAAAGAGCACAATAAACTAATACACTTATCTTCATAAGAAATTTTAATCTCAACAGATAACAACTGACTTACCAGAGTATTGAAGGCATTCAGATGCTTTGTCGCCAAGTCTCCATCTCTCATCCTCAGTTTATACAAATGTTTCCAAAGGAATAGTTTATTTACTAGGGACTTAGACTGATACAAGCTCCCCAACTTATTCCATAACTCCTTGGTTGTATCTTCCCTTGACACATTTAGTAATACTGAATCTAAGAGACACAATCGGATTGTGCTCTTTGCCTTCTGATCCAAAATTTTCCATTCATTTGTTGACATTCCTGTAGGTGCATTACCTAGATCCACCGTGATCCACTAATCTATGTCTACCAACATATCTTCCATATTGATATTCCATAGCTTAAAACCTTTCCCATTAATTTTCTCGATCTCTATTTTTGAATTGATCACCATTTCTTTTCACGTGATGAATCAATACTGCAGATCTCCCACTCTAACTAGGATTATCACAGTCCCAAGCCAAATCCATGACCACAAAGGCATCCCCCTGAAGCTAATAATTTCTCTGACACCAAATGTATATTTTAACCTTGTACAATATTTTACTGCAAACAGATTTTCAAGAAAAGAACAAAAAAGATACAACGTCAAATACACACATTACACAGAGATTTTTTCCCCTAGAAACCCAAACCAGGAAAACCAACATATTCTATATTTATTCACTTCATACATTGTTTACAATACAATATACATATAGGATCCAATGAAATCCAAAACCCTAATCCAATGACCTTTATTAGTTAGCAACCCTAATTCCTTAATCGAAAATAGAAAACCATCAGCGAAACACCATGTGCCGAAAAATCGCCAAAAAATAGACATTAAAACCAATTAAAAAAAAAAATTAGGGGCATTACCCCAAAATCGTTGTGGAGGGGGGATCCCACCCCCCTACAACCCCCCCGAATAGGGGGGTTCCACCCCCCTGTGATCCCTCAGGAAGGGATGCCACGCCCCCCTTTTACCCCACTACGCGCCCAACACAATGAAGACACTAGTTCTAGTTGTGCAAAGAACATAACACATATCCTACAATCTTCCCCAACCACAATTTTACCCATTGAGCGACATATATATATATATATTCTTTAAAGACATTGGTAGTACACATATCTACCCTAGAAAAAACATGCCCACAATTTTTGCAGAGAAAAGAGGTTGGATACCACTTGTAAAGTAGCAAATGTATTACAGTAAGTAGAAATATAAATATTGAAAGACATAATAGAAGAAAAACAAAATATAGAGAATAATAACACCAATGGTGATACATTTATTGATAGAAATCCAAGTTCACTTGCCTCTTCTAGGGGGAAACCTTCAACAGCGCATAACTCTTTTACAATCATCCTCAAGACAACACTTTATCATTCCTTCTACTCCTATTTATACTAATTCTATATTCTAAAGAACATTCTAAAGGAAGATATTTCTAGAAGTGGAAGCTTCTATTAAGTCCTCTTATATTACACTTGTTCACATTATTATACAGGCTTTATTTACTAATGTCATCCTTTATTACATGGAAGATATATTATTCTACCTATGTGAGAGAATAGGGAGGTTAGGTCCCTAACAAAAGAAGAGAAACCATAACAAGAGTAACCAAATGTACCTGAACTAATAATAAATATTGAGCTAACATTATAAATTATATGAAATTCGAGGAGAAAATATATTCCTATTGAGGATATCAATATATTTTGATTCATTGTTGGTAAAATTAATATTTATTTTCATTATTTATCTATTTTCAAGGATTTTAGCTGCATTGGAAACTAGATTTAGAGGAACACCAAAGGTTATTCATATTTGTTCAGTATTCAGCATATATTTTGAGTTATTAACCCCCCAAGGATTGAATTAGCTATAAAATTGGGATATGTAGTTACTAAATTGTGAATTATTACCATCATAAATATTGGAATTGAGAAAATATATAGCGTTAGAAATCTATTTCAGGGATGGATAAAATCCCTCTAAATATTAAATGGAAAAATCAACTTTCAAGGATTAAAAGTTACTGAAACAATCTTCCCAAAATGGGAAAGTGAATGTTGTGAAAGGAAAGAACATTTTTTTCATCATAGATACTACATATTTCTAATATAATACTTACAAATAGGAATCAAAGTCATTATTCAAATGGGTATATTATAATTTTTTTAACTAATTAATTGATTGGTGAAAGTTCTGAAGTTAATGATTGAGTTTTTTTTGTCCAAATTAGAGATCAAGGTTTTTCTCCATTTATTTAATACTACATAAGCCACAACTAGTGAATTTAAAGTGTCATTTGGATATCCTCACCCAATGGAAAAATTGTTTTTTTTTTCAATTTTTCCATTCATTCCCAAATATCTGTGCAAATAATGTAGGCTTAAAGAAGCAATTGTTCAAGAACGAGAAGTGTAATAACTTGCATTATTGAATATATCAAAAAAATAAAAAATGTAGCAAATTTCTATGTAGACTGCCATGGGATAGTTAGAATCATGACTCTTGAATTTGTGTCTCTTCATCTTGAATCTCAAGAAGTATGGTTTCAATAGAGGATCCAAATCTCAAAGCAAGGAAAAGGTAAAAACTTTGGTTTTCGTTTTCCATTCAATTACCTTGAAATCCCACATTGTGTTAGCGATATTTCTTGCAGGGGGGTCGGAAATCAAATGAATGGGTTAAAACCCACTTGTCCAAGGTTTTAGGCGACAACGTGCCCGTGGTAAACAACGAGCAGGATTGGGCGGTCTAGATAAGCGCGCCCGGATCAACGGTGCACAGCAAAAGTCGGACCCCCCCGTCTTCTGATCTTTAAGCAAGGGGGGGGGGTCCGAGTTCGGGGGTGCAACTTTTCGACGGCTCAGATGTACACGCCCGGATCAACGGCGATGAAGATCAAGTCGGACCCCCCCTGCCTTTCTACCTTTAAGCGGAGGGGGGGGGGGTCCGAGCTCTCATGTGTAACTCTCCAGCGGCCACGATCGCAGCGCCCGGATCAACGGCGCTCGTGCAGCCACCATCTTCATAGCTGCCCTATGCTTAGCCATGGTGGACCCTCCTCCCATCACTTCGCTCACCCTCTAGCCCGCTTAGCCTCCCTTTCTGTCCGCCACCCACGCATCCTCTTCTTTCCACCTCAGCTTCCCGCCTAGGGGTAGTTTCATCTCGGACGCCTCTCTACATGGCCTGTTGGCACCCCTCTCTGTATCACTCTCGCCCTTTTCCACTTTTTCCACGTACTCCTCCGTGCCAACTCTTCTACCATATCCCTTAACCGTCCTTCAAGCCTGTCAGTTGTTCCAGATGGCAGCTCGAGAAGTCTTCCCCGGCCCGAGATGCTGAGTTGGCCGAACCATCTCCAATCCCAAGAAGCAGTTATTGAAGCAGTTGGCGGTG
>ML784640.1:845311-855548 GCA_009831015.1 Picea engelmannii | reverse complement strand
TGTTAGTTTGAGTATATGTAGGCGTTTTCGCCATTTTTGTATGGATCGATGGTAGAGCGAAGCTCCCGACTGTACAGTTTTCAGCCATTCTCTGGTTCCTTGTTATGCCTCTGTGTTTGAGACTTCTTGGTTTATAACAAACAATTCTCTTTCTTTTTCCATCTCTGTTTCGTCTGTTGCCTGAGGATTCACAGTAGTGCAACTGTTGCAGCAAAGGATTTGTTGTGGATTTGTCGTGCCCTCTGGTTTTTACGTGTTTGAATGTAAAAGGATTTTGCGTTTAAACTCATTTCCTCATTAATCTGTTGCATACCGGATGTCTGTAATAGATCATAGCGCTCTTCTCGTGTGACTCTTCCACCTACTCGCCTTTTATTGCAACTCACTGTTTGGATTTTACACAAGACCTCACTCGTTCATGCATGCCTGGTCTGGTTTCTGAGTTGATACGGTATGGTTCTGAGTTTCCTTCTGTTTGATCACCTTTAAATCAAACCGTGACATTAATCCTGATGGGCTTCGGGCTCTGCTCCTGCTAGCAATCCAGGAGTGACTTCCGAATGCTAACACATTGAAAGCACAATAAGGTTCTAATAGTCTTGTATTAAAAATGAATCCATTATGTTACAACATTGAAGAGGGTAACAAGCTATAGCTATGTGTTTGTAATGCATATTTCAAAGGTGATTTGGAGGAAATGTGAAGCTTTTTTGTTATGTGGTGATTTGAAAAAATAAAACTCCAATTTTTATCAAAGGATAATTGAAGTTTATTTGAATTTTTTGTAAAATGTTCTTGGAGACTTTGGTAAAAATAGCTTGAATTGTTTTTTGTAAATGAAGGAAATTAAGAGCTAAAAATCTAGATTTGTGATGATATTGATTCCATTAGGATAATAAGGTTTATATTTGATCAAATTTGGATATTACTTTATTTTTGGACAATATTGATGAAGACCATTGAAGGATTCTAATTGTATCTTAGCATTTTCATTGCAAGAAGGATACCCATAATAAAATAAAATTGTTGTGTTCCTTGTCCTAGACTTGTACCAAAATTGGAATAAGGGGGTATTAGGCACACATTGTGATTGTGTGTGATGGTGAATTTTTTGGATGCTTGATGGTGGATATTATGTGTTTATGGCTTCACACTCATATTTAATTTGGAAATAAAACTTTCACATGAATTCAAGATGATCATATTCTCAGAACAATGGTGATTGCAACAACAAAATATTTGTAGATGGCTATTACTTAATATTTTTGTAAAGTTGAAAATTATGTGTCAGTTTCAAAGTACTTAGGTCACCCCCTGCACTTTATTTTCTTTATGTGGTGTAAATTTATGGTTGGGTGGCCATGCACAAAATATTTTTATGTCATTTACTGAAAACTTAATTGTAGATACATCAAGTGTATCTTTGAATGAATAAGTGGTCAACTCATTGAGTTAATTTTAATTGGATCTCAATTCTGATATTTAGTATAATAAGGGTAGAATTGCATGATTCTCTCTTTACAATCTTAAGAAGTCAAATAATTGTAATCAAATCCAATATGATGACCACTTTAGAGTGCATGATCATATTTCCTAACACCCTAGGGTTATCGGTGACAAGTGCAAGCAAATACAACACAAAGGCAAGAAAGTACAAATGAGCATGAGACAATTAATGGATAGAATCAAGGAAATGTTTTCCTTATTGGAAACATTAATTGATACAACCAAATACACTTCAATCACAATGAATAAAGGAACCTTGTGAAATATTCTTATATGTTTGTAGGTTATGCATACAAAGATGGACATGCTACAAATGTTATCTCTTGTAGTCCAGGGAATAACGACAAGAAATCAAAAATAGAGTTACATTATAGGAGGAATAATAGGGACACACATGTACTCATGAAAAGAGAGACATATTTATGGGAAATATATGCATCCGAGTTTGTATTCCATGTTCATAAGTACTTATACAATAGAGATATGGTTGGAGTGGTTGTACCCACTCCAACTAATCCTTTGTTAGGTTGCATTTATCCTCTACATTCATTTACATACTTTATTATATGTATCCTTCCATTATTATGATAGTGTATAATGTATGATGGATTATTACAAGGGCCTAAAATACCTCCCAACATCTCCCCCACACTCAAATCATTTATCTTCCTAAGAAAGTGTGTAGATAACTAATGACTTGTTACTCTTTAGCCTTTGTCTTCAATATGGTAAGTTCCTATGCAGTGAGTGAGTATCCAATGCTCAGCTACCCCATTTTTTATGTTTAGATTGGTCATGATCCAAACAACAAAATCATGAGGATATGAATCCTCTGTTGAGGAAATGTTGTCATTGATGTCAGAGTAGTTGTGATGATGATGATGTGGAAATAATTATGAGGATGCAAAATTGATGATAACAAGGTGGTAGTAAAAAATGGATATTGTTTGAGTATTTAATCCATGAATCCAAGTGAAGAATCCTTGAATCCATAAAGCCAAGAGATTAAATATATGATCTTCAGGAAGAGATATCATGGTAAGAAGATCTTCAATGAAAGAAGTAATAGATTCTACAATAGATTATTTGTAGACGAAAGGAGTTCAACGGGAGATATTGGACAGAGTCTGAATAATTGAAATAGTGTATAATTT
This sequence comes from Picea engelmannii, assembly GCA_009831015.1. Taxonomy (NCBI): domain Eukaryota; kingdom Viridiplantae; phylum Streptophyta; class Pinopsida; order Pinales; family Pinaceae; genus Picea; species Picea engelmannii. The sequence goes on along the minus strand of ML784640.1, from coordinate 852,888 downwards.
AATGAATACTGGTTTTGTGGTTATGAACTGAGTCAAAACCACAATCCAAATAATGAAGTATCATTGAAACTGAGTTAAGATTGATCAGGATCAAGTTAAAAATTCAATTCGAGTAGAATCAGGAATGAAAGAGAGATTAAATTTTGTCCAGTGTACTTGTGAACCAAGGGTCAAATACCTTCAATGAATAGAGTTAAATCCATTTGCAAGTGCCAAGGAACAATGACCATTGGATCAAGTTCACAATTAAATCATAGCCATTGATTATATCGTGCCAAGTTTTCTTGTGTTTTGAAAAGGGACAATTGAGAATAGATAGGGGAAGACCATTTCCAAAACCAATGATCGAGATCAATCATGGATACTATTGTATCGCCGAAGCTTTGTTACATTGGGACTCAATATTCATAGGAAAACTGACAATGATAAAGGAGAAGAGAGATTGATTGTCGACGATAATAAAGGTAGGAAAATCAATGGTGTATGTAGCGATGAGATCAATGGCCAGAGAGAAAATTTTGGAGTGGGTCCCAGTTCATCGAAGCCAAACATTTGTTGAGGTAGTATACATTGAGACAATCCAATGGAAAATTATGATGACGATGCTCTAGCCCTTGGTTCTGGCATGAGGTCATATGTATAATTAACTCATGTATATCGGGGATGAAACTTTTGGAGAGGTTTTACAACAGGATAAGAGGCAGTTCAACAATGACAAAATTCTACGAGAGCCAGAAAAAAATGTTGATTTGGCATGACGAGTGGATCTCCACTATTCGTTGGATATGGTCGAAGTGGAATATGTTAGACATCATAAAAGTACTCTGAATATGATGAAGGAATATGTGACCAGGATGCCAACGTGGCTACCAGAGTATCCCTAGAGTGACATGTGTCAATATATGATTGTGTGGGACGAAAGTGGGTCAAGCTGGGTGCGAGGAACTCTCATCCAATAAATTTGAGTGGTTCTCCATTGTTCATTGGCAAATCAACATCAAAGGTTCCCATGCACTTGCTATCTTTGTTGGGCTCCCTTTTTTTCATAATTCTCTGCCACATAATTCATTATTCTTAATTTTTTTCCCACATTTCATTGATGATACACATCCAATTATGCCATAAACCTTCATTATTGATGATTATGCATCCCATGTGGTTAATACATAATTTTTCTATGTTTTTAGTGATTAAAGGAAATTATATCATAGTTTTGATGATGATGGTTCATGCTAATAATTCCTACAGATCAAGCGCCTTCTCCAAGTGATCTTCAAATGAGATTCAAAGTGTTCTTACATTTGAATTATTCCTCTCCAATCTTCCAAACACCATTTTCTAAGTTTAAAGAGGATGTTCAGCATTCCCGTACTTGCAGTTCTCGTACCTAATACTATAGCTTACCTTATTGGTGCATCTCCGAGAAAAAATCGAGAACATGGGTTCTCTCCCTAGCGACGTCGACATGATATCATGTGTGTAAGAATGTACCCAGGTCACACGTGTGGACCTACATCTCAAAAACAACAATTCAACTCAATTTGGAAGTAGTTTTCAAACAAAATTTTTTTGACTAGATTTTCATGCGAATGAAGACAAATCTAATAAATCTAGAATATGGGTTTTTTTCCTAGCATAGAAAAATGAGTTAAGCGTGTTTAGTTTCCAAATATAAGATAATGTTTGAGATTTATTCTTGAATCTTTAATTTCAATCTGCCCAAAATGCATAAATTCACCCAGATTAAAAAAAGACCAAATACAACGCCAAGATTTCATTTGATCTATTAGTTCTGGTTTTGGGAGATTAGATCTTAGCCTCCCTATTAAATTTATGTATAAATTGGAGTGGAGGGGGTGTTGGGTGGATCAACTAGGCTATGGATCTATTTCATATGAAGTAATGCATATGGTGTAACCTTTCGATAATTTGTTTCAATGAAAATTTTAGTTTATATTCATGGTGTTGTTTTGTTCGTGAGTGGGCGAATCTCCATAGCTTGCTACCAGGGCTGGAAAGGGCCCACCAATCCTAGGGACTTCGACATAAGTTATTTCATTAGCTTAGTTTAGTTTGTTATATTGATTTATTTTTCTTTCGTTATAGATGTTAGTTCAAGGATTGAATACATATTATATGTGTGTATCTACAAGATTTACATTTGTGTGAATGAGTGGTAATTTATATATCTTAAACTCTATCCTGGGAAAGAAACTCATTTCATTTGAGTTACATAATTAATTTTATATTAAATCCATGGCTTGACATGCTGTTGGTATGTTAACTTTGCTACGTCTTCAAAGAAGGAATCTTGAATCCATGAGTCATTTTGATGTTATATACTGTTGAGTTTCTTGTGGTAAATGAAAATAGTTATGGGTCATGCTAAATCGTTTAACTGCTGAAAGGACTGGCCAACATTTTAAATACAAATAATAAAGTTTGAAATTATGTTGTTAGGACAAATTTGAGAAGTTAATAGTATTATAACCCATTGTTGAGATCCATAAATGTATTCAAAAAATTGATGAAATCCATGCTAGAATAAAGATATGAATCTTGAAAAACAAATAATATATTACTGAGGATTAATACAACCTTTCTTCAATAAGTCTAGTTGTGGTTTCATTTGAATTATGTTCTTGTACCATCAAAATATAACTTGCATAGCTGAGTTACAGGGTTTCACCCAAAGACAACATCCAGACTGTTTAGTAATGAGTGGTATGATTTATCAATGTGTGACCTCTGGAGTTAGTTTATGAAACTATTTTCATATTTTTTAGGAGACAAGTATTTCCTTTTGAATGGTTTGTTATCCTTTTTCAACTATGATTGAGCTTTTTTTAATTGATGCAAATTTCACATTGTTGTTTCCAATTCGATTACATAGTCTGATAAAGGTTGATCCAATCACTTACAAAGAGACATCCAATTTTGGAAATGTCCTAAGATTCCTTGTAAGGATTGATCCTAAAATATTGTTCATTTTTTTTTAGTAGCCGATGTTCGTATTGGTATCACACAATTAATATTGAATAGTGCATGAGAAGCTCAGTCAACTATGTATGAAAAAAAATATTTGTGTCTGAGAAGTATAGTGCCACTATATGTCCTTTTCATTAAAAGTATTGATTGTGGGTTTGGTGTTAGATTCTTTGTTCATAAGCATTCATTGTAGACTAAGAGGTTCAACATAATATTAGTAACACCAACTGGATATTTGATATCTTTCTAGCTAACTGATTCAAATACATAGTCAAAGTAAAACTTGGGACCATAATTACTATTTTGTTATATTAGTTATTGATGGGTGATATAATTCTTATTTTCAGATATAGCCCTATATATAGATAATTAATACTTAGTCTCTGAAGGAATATTGGATCTTGGATCTTAAAAGGATATTTGACGAAGGAACTATTTACTAGTCTATGTTTTCAATTTCTCTGTCAGTGTTTTTGACAATATGGTGTGTGAACCCTTAACATATACAAATTGAAAACCAATATGAGAACAAAATCAAGAACATGATCATGCATAGATAAAATATCTATCCATGTCATACAAATTTGTTTGTTATCTTCTCATACTCGATATTTATTCTGTGGATGAAGTTAAGATTTGCTTAATGACATTTTGATCAATGATTGGTTTGAAGTTTGGCTTCCTTACCTTCTGAGAAGTTTTCTTGTTGGATTCATAAGTATGTGTTTCTGGAATTAGTTGCTAACATAGGCTATAATAAGTTCTGATCTTGCATTTCTTGTGCTTTCGCCTCGAAGTATATGAACTCCCAGATTGATAGATTCAATGTCAGGGATTTATTGCATATAATTTACCCTACATTTTTGGCGCTAATATCAGGGAGGTGCTAAAAGGGATTAGAGCATAGGCAGGTTGTTTTCACAAATTCTTAGTTTTGTGTGTAATTTAGTTATAATTGCAACTTGGGGGTGGAGAAGTGGTAAGACACAAAGGTTCCATTGCTTCATAATTTATGAAGGGGTTTTATCTTGATGCATTCACTTTGGTGAGTTTCTTTGAAGCCTCATTGTTTCCTTTTGTGCAAGTGTGTTTTCCTTTAGTTTGATTCATGAAAACAAGAGAATCCTAACTTGTGTGAACATATAACTTCGTGACAACATGATATTATTACCGTGAAGACGCTTCAATTACATGACTAGTTTGTTTATTTTTTCTTAAGTTTATTTCCTTTTCATTTCTTCAATATTTTTAAAGTTTTTGGAGATGTAAGATTCCCCATACACTAAATCCTGTGCAAGAGAGTACCTATCATCTAAAAAAAGAAGGATGCTCAAGATTCCATTGACTAAAAAGGGAAATTCTACTCCAAGATATTTCTCAAATCCTAGCAGAAGTCTAGATCTCTGCCTCTCAGGAAGAGAAAAGCTTAGCAACAATTAAGAACATACATGTACTCTAGGAAGTTCCAGACAACCAAAATTTGCATGAGCCACATTTAGAATCTCCCCGTGATCATCCTTCTTGGCACACAGTGGGAATATCCCTGGTTAATCATTAACAAAACAACAAAACCCTTAAACACCGACCCTTTTGACGTCACCTACAAATCAAGTGAAGTCTTACATGAGGCATCTACAGGGACTGTACGAACCAAGGTTTTGTAATGATGAGGGGAAAAATACTCATACTATGTACTATCCATTCATTTACTATATGTACAGTCTCTATTATTTAACATTTGATATTCATTCATTATACCCTGTGTGTGACATTAATTTACTTGACATTCATTTATTCATCATTTACTTAAGTGTTCATAACCATAACAACATACATCAGTGACATAATCAGAAAAATAAACATTTATCATCATTGCATAGTAAGCATAACACACAAACACATCACGACACAAGGTTTTAACATGGTTCACCCCAATCTAGGTTTCATCCACAATGAATGGCTTCTTCTATTTGTCATTTATAGTCTTCTTACAGATGCACATTGTTCTTACAAAAGGATACAATAGTAACCATTACTCAAACCTTTCTAGCCATTTTGTTGCAGTGAAATCCTCACTCCTCATTCATTCCTTAAAAATATCCCTCGTGTCTTCTCCAAAAATCGAATAACTAAAAATAAGTTCACTTCCAAAAAATCTAGACACTCATAATTGACTCTACCCAAAAACCTATTACAATTTATACTTTTACACTAGGGCTAATCTCGTTACAATGTGGACAAAATGTCCCAAAATCCTAACTACTTTCCGCCTTTTGTGAACTAACTCTCAAACATGCTTAAACCACTTTGTGAGTGCGTTGTTCCATAGATAAATTGTCGTTTGGTATGTTCCTGCATGATTCCCAAGACTTCTCCAACACATCCTACTCCAACAACCCCCCAACACTAACATGTGGCTCATCCCGAGCCACTTAGTCCTTCCTCCAATTCGTCATGAACTGTTCAAATGTCTCCTTTGTTGTTTTGGCCTACTCCTTTACCTTTGTCTCCTAAAAAATTATGTCTATTGTTTCGAAAGTAACCTAAGCCTTCATTTTCTCAATACTTTCCTTGACTGCATGTTTGACCATACCTCAAGTGGTTTCTAAGGTCAATGTCACCCTATATGCTTTTTCTTGTTGTACCTCCAACTTCTTTGTGTGAGACTTCTACTCCACTCTTAGCCGATTCATTTAAGAATACAACTAATTATTCTCATCCATTGTTATTACCACCTCTTCATGTGGTAGTGTACCCATTATTGCTTTGAACTTTTTCTCCTTTTCCTGTGTATCCTGGATCTTCTTGTTGATCTCATGTAGCTCCTTATCTTCAGTCAGTTTGATCCAAACACCTATGGTTTGTACATAGAGCTGAGCACATTCTTCCTCTAGGTTATTTATGCTCTCCACAACTATGGTCACTTTTTGTTCAATTTTCTCCCTTTCTTCTAGTGGAGTACTTAGTGTCATTTTTTCTTCCAAGTCGACTATACATGCATGGATGCCCTTAATAGATTAACTTATCTTTGTTACATTTTCTTCAACTAGGGCCTCCATATTTGTTCAAGCCTCTGTGAGATCTTTGTATACCTGCTCGAATGTCTACTACATTTGTTCGGCCTTATACATGGTCTCATCTTGTTCGTGCTTGACTTTGTTGTATTCCATATCCAAGGCTACATTCTCCATCATAACCTTAACCAATTCATTAGATGTATTTTCTACACATGAGTTCATCTCTTGTGTCACGCTCATCTATTATTCTTACAATAGATCTGTCGGTAGTTGAAACAAGACTAAGTCAATATGACCTAGTTCCCTTTCCTATTCCTACATCTTTGTTGTGGGGAACTATACCACCTTTGTTGCTAACATGATCAATATGCATTCTCTTGCTACCACTAACAACTGATATATTGGTGGACCTGCCTCCCCATTATTTGTAGATCTTGTTGTCTCTTCATCCTCTATCTGTCGTACTGATGCAGGATTTGCTGCTTCTAGCAATTGGCGCAACTCACACATCTGCTCCTGCATATTTCTTTGTATTTCTTCCTTCTAGTATGTCACACATTGAAACATTGAATATGTGACTTCTTTGACTTGATCACTAATATTTTCCAAGTATTCCTCTTTTAGGGCTTCGATAGAAACTTCATTGATGACTTTTTGCTTCATCCATTGTGGTCTGGATTGTCCTGTCTTCAATTATTTTCACTTCTTATATGTGTGCAATGTTGTCTGTTGGGTTTTTTATTTTGTTCCATTTCGTCTTTCCTATTCGAATCCTTCTTATTCATCATCATTTATCTCTTACACTTTCATTTTTTGTTTCTCAGAGGGACCTATTTCTGTCGGTGGAGTATTCTGCTTGTGATCCCAATATACTATGATATGGCCTGTCTCGTCCTCAATTAACCTATATCATGTGGGAAACCATTGTTGATCCGAGTAATGTTTGTCCTGTACATACATATGGTGGCACCCTTCCTTAAAATGTGCAACTACCTTATACGCATTGACCAACTATTGTGGTATGCATAGTGTCCTCTCAATTCTTTGCCTAATAGTTTCCTTATAACTGTAAAAGGAAATATTTGTTTCCATCTGTCATGCCTTGTGTGTAGTATTCCATGGGTTCTAATATTGTGCAGCTAGACATGGATTATCCTTGACTCCTAAAAACTATGTGTCCTTTGGCTCCCTCCATACTAATAATGAAATTAGAATGAGTAGCTAGGCATAGTGGAACTCAGTGCCTTTATCTTGTGCCTCTTGAAAATCAATCATGAATGGTTTGAGTAATAACATCACTCAGTTCATTTGGATACTCTCGACTCACCTTTAATATTTTTCTATGATTGTTGTTGGTACATGGCCTTTTATACACTTTCTTAACATTTTTCAAGTGAGTGCTTACGTCGCGAACCTTACTGTCAGGTCTCATATGTTGGAAGATTGATTGTTGTCATTGATGTCAACCCTAGTCATGGGTTTTGGACCGCAAGATTGATAAAGGTATTTGGACATGAAGGAAAATGCACATGCATATACAACACCCATGAATGGATAGTATACATCATGCTG
>ML784640.1:822905-841121 GCA_009831015.1 Picea engelmannii | reverse complement strand
TACATTTGGAAGCTGTAGCTACCTTTGGAAGTCATTACTTCCCTTGAACAAAAACTATTGATTATTTCTCATATATTGTTCATGGTGTATTGTGGTGTATTGGTGTAACTCTTATACTATTGTTCATTGCTCATTGGAAATAATTGAATGGTTTAAGTATAAGTTGGAAAAGGTTTTTAAATTGTACTTGATATTGATTCACCCCCCTCTCAGTATCAACATCATATGCTTGAGACATGTAAGTCGCGTTGTTCTCGGAACATATTAAATTTCTCCTTGATGTTCTCAGATAGAGTCTTTTCATTCTTATTTTCAAAGAACAACAATGAAGGGTCTTCCCCTTGCAATGGAATACCAATAATTCACACGATCAAGTTTGTCTCGATGGAAAATGGCATGTCAATCCACAAGTTGCCTTTGTGCATGCAACTCAACAACATTTTGATGCATGAATTAATATTTAGGCTCCTCCCAAAGTGTGGTATGTCGAAGATGTTCAAAATTACTTATTTTTTCAACCCTCTAGCCCAAATCTATGGCTCTATGACTATCATCTTTGTTTCAGAGGTATTGTATTTATTCACGTAATTTCTTGGAAATTTCTTCTCATCTGTATATTCATGGCCGACATACTTTAAACCTGGTATCAAACCTAACATGTTCTCTTCTAGAATCACTTCAACTGTAATCTTTGGCTCCATGAATGGGTACTTTGTGTCTTTCTGTAAGTTGACCATTTGTGTAGATGGATTTCTTGGTGGTATGTAGTCCCTCGGGAAAATCAACGTTGAGGAGGATGCCTACTATGTCTCTTCAACTATAAGTGTCATTGTTGGTTGACTGCACTATTTCTTTGGTAATGTTGTTGAAGTTTCTACTACCTTGGGTGGTTCCATATTCTCTTACAATTGTTCTCTATGTACAACTAGGTTTTCCAACTGGGCTCTAAAAATCAACTCTACAACTCATCTCTTTAACGCATCTCTATATCTGAATGACAATTGACAATAGCCTTCCCTTGTCGATGCTTCTCTTTCTTATATACCTCATCGATAGTTGTTAGCTTCCCTTCACACCTAAAATTTCTGTCTAAGCCACTAGTGATTTTCATTCATTACTTTCCATAATGCTTCATTAACTCTGTATATTCGACGATTTATCCAATAGATTCTCCAACCTTTCAAAATATCGTTGTCAATCTCCATTTATGGTTGCGTGGTGCCACTACTTATCCATCATGGTAGCTCTTTATTGCATGTCCTGTCATGGATTTCTTAAATGATCTTAATTGTTGTCTGTGCAATCTCTTCTTTTTGTGTGATCTCTTCTCTCTGATCAAACTTTCTTCCATCATCTGTGCGCTCTTCTACTTGCTTTTTTCTCTTCTGTGAAATTTTCCCTCTTTTTCCTTTTTCCCTACTAATCTTAACTACTTGGACTTGTCAACTTTCTACTTCTTCCCTGAACAATTTTCTTGTTTTTTCCTATTTTTATTTCGTTTTCTTTCTTTTTCTACCTACACTATAGTACACTAAGGTACACATTCAATGTAGTTTGGATTAGTGCATGGAAGCACGACTTTCCCTGTACAGTTTCAGCCTAATTTTGTTAACCAACCCTTCCATAACTTCTCCATACAACTTCTCAAGTTGAATATAACCTACTTTTGTCACATATATGATCATGTATGGTCCTAACCAGTGCATCTAGAGCTTCCCTGTGTGATCCAGAAACTTACTCTCATAAACTAACACTAAGTCTCCTAGCTCAAATTTCTTATGCTTGATATGCATGTCATGCCAAGATCTCTCACGCGCTTTCTATACCCGTTGATTGAAACATGCGATGCAAATGTCTTATCCTAATTCCATAAGTCCTGATAATATTTGTTCTACTATGCCAAAATCTTTAAGTTCCACAATCGTAGCAATGCCCAAACTTGGTACAATAAACTCCATCGGTATAATCACTTCTTGTCCATATGTTAACCTAAATGGAGTCTATCCTGTTATCTTCTTTCTTATGGTCCTCTATGCCCATAACATTTTTGGAATCTTTAATTTCTAGTTATCCCGACTTACATTTCAAATCTTTTTTAGCACATGTTCCAAAATATTATTGAAAGCTTCTACTGTGCCATTTATGGCAGATGGTATGTTGTACTCTTCTCATGATGGATTTAAAAATCCTCAATTAATGTTGCAATAGTCCTATCAATAAATGTGTTCCCTTATCGCTCATGAGTAATCTAGGGCATCCAAAACTCATGACTACATTCTTGAACAAAAATCGTGTTGTTGTCTCTACACTACAATCTGTAACTGGCTATACCTCGTCCCATCTAGTTAAATAGTTTGTCACAGTAATAATGTACCTTGCTACTGATATACTTGCTGGTGGATTAATTTTCCCAAAAAATTCCACTTCCCATTTATCAAGTTCTTGTATTTTTACTTGTGGGACTAAGGGAATTTCATCTCTCCTAGATGAATTCCCAAGTCTCTCGCAAATGTAGAAAATCTGATAGAATTCTTTGGCATCCTTATGCATGGTAGGCCACCATAATCCTTTGCACAAAATCTTCTAGGATGTTTCTTTTCCTGCGTAGTGTCCTCCTACAACCCCTTCATGTGCCTCTGACAATACCATATTTCTTTCATTCTCCAATACAAAACATTGCAAAATCCCATCCGCACCTAACTTATATAAATTTCCTACTATCAACTGGTAGTCTATTTCTTTCACTACAAGTTGCTTCTTTTGCACTACTATAAATTTTGATGGAGCTACTCATGTGCTAAAAAACTAAACTATATCTGCAAAATAGTCCTCCACCATCTGAATTGAAAATAAATGCGTGTCTGGCAAACTGTCATCCAATTTCTCTACATTTTCTCTTGACAGTATGCACGACAAACGATTTAGTCCTAAGTGAAACTTTCTTGGTTTCAAGATCACCTCAAATTCGTACTCTTGGAACAATAGTAACCACCTACATGTTCGTCCACCCAATACTGGCTTGTTTAATAGGTATCTCAACATAGAGTGTTGCGTACACATCTTGAAGTGCGATCCAAGTAGGTAATGTCTAAATTTTAGTAAGGAATATACCATCACCAAACTTGCATGTTCTATCATGGTATGGTTCTGCACTATAGATGATAATTTCCTTCTAGCGAGTGAAATCAAATGGTCTATCTCTCCTTCACCTGGTTGTGCCAAAAATTCTCCCAATGATATCTACGATTCATCACCATGTACATAAAATTCTTTTCTCTAATTAGGAAAAACTAAAATCAATGCAGTGACCATCTTCTTTCTCAATGTATCCAGAGTCTTATGACATTTGTCATTCCAATGATACTTCACTTCCTTCTTCAGTAACTTCTCCATATGGTTTTTTATCTGCGCATATCCATTGATGAATTTCCTATAATATCTTGTATGACCTAATGTGGAATTCAACTGTCACACAAAAGTCAGTGGTGGAAAATCAACAATCACTACTATCTTTGCAGGGTCCATGATCAATCCCTGTTTAAACACCACATGGCCCAAAAAAATTCCAAAAGGCACAAAAAATATAAATTTATTCAAATTCAATGAGATCTAGTATTTCCTACACTTATCTAACATTAAGCGCAACATTTCAACATGATATTTCAATAGAATAAATATTGTCCAATCATCTAGATACACTTCTAAAAAATTATGAATAAAATCTTTGAAGGCTATGACAACTACTCTGGAAAATATTTTTGGTGCATTCTTTGACCCAAACAACATAACTATATACTGGTAACAACCCCATATCATTGCAAATCTCATCTTATTTTAGTCTTATTCCACAATCCTAATCTAGTGGTATCCCAAGAATCTGTCTGTAAAAGAATAAGCTTTGTGACCCTCTACATTCTCTATTAATTCATCGATAAAAGGATTAGGAAAAGGGTTGTGTAAACATGCATCATTCAACTTCCTTATATCTGCTAATATCATTATTTCTCATGTCTTCTTGTCGTAAACCACCATATGACTGATCCACTCTGATTCTTCAATAGGTTCTATAATTCCATCCTCTAACATTATGTATATCTCTTCTTTTACCTTCTCCTTATATTTCGGGTTCATTCTATAGGGTCTTTGTCACACGAGTTTTGCATATGGTTTCAGCTGAATTTTGATTTCTCCTAATTTTCCAACGATTCCTTTCATCTCTGAGAATTTTGTTGGAAATAGGTCATGGTACTCATGTAGTAAGTCATTGATCTTATAAAGTGTCTCCTCACTCTAGTAATATCCTATATGTGCAAACTTTGGTTTCTCCTTTGTTCCAATGTTCACTTTGCATGTTATTAGGGGATTTGCATATATTTCAAACTCAATTTCTAGTCCTTCTATGCTGCATTCCCCTTCAGTCTATGATATCTGAAAATTTCTTGGATCTTCCTCATCTTGGGATTCTTTTGTGACATTATAATAGTGAAGAACCTCTTCAATTGTCACAGTGAATTGAGACACACTATGCAAAGGAAGTGATCCCAACATGTCTTTTGATGCAAACATATTATTCCCGAGAACCTTCAATGTTGACTCAGCCAAAGGATTATTACTTTCAAGATTGAAGGTTACCTTCAAGTTCCTGGTCAGATCTTCCCAATCTCTTGTTCCTCTGTGCACTTCTAGTTCTAAGCACCAATTCCTATGAATTGTGTCCAAAGTATGCACAAATAAGTGAGTCCATTTTTTTTTTGGTACCGATCTCCACTGTGCAATACACTTTGTAACATGATCCAATGGAAAAATTAATCCACTATACTTTGGTGTGATACTTTCATTCTCTGTCAGAAATCTGACTTGTAATAACCTCTTGCACTGTATCTAATCTCTTATTCCATCTTTTTGCCTAGCCCACCATCTCGCTGAAGTTGATTTTAGTGCGACATCTAAGGCCAAGAGTTTCTGCTGATCTAGAATCTTCATTTCAAACTCATTAATAAAATATTCTATAGGTGTCAGTCCAATATATCTTGTAGGTTTGACTATTTTGGTCCCAATCCATCTCAATGCACGGGTAATTCGAGCACACTTCCTTGTCGAAACTTCATGCATCCTTTGTTTCCAATTCTCTAGAGCATATTATGAGTCTAATGTGCATGAGATGATGCTTTTACAACTAAGTATGCCTTCATTTGTAGTATTGACATAGTCATCCATTCGTGCAGTCATATTGTACAAATTCTCAATTCCTTTTCTCTTTGTTGGTTCTACATACCTTTTCCCTACAGTGGGGTCTAATGGTGCCATGACATTTAAGTATTCCACTTTGAATACCATATGCCTCTTCTTTAAATAAATGATCGTCCGATTATCAAATTCCCAATCCATTTCTAACAACGTTGGATATGGTGTGCTTCCATCTACTATCTCATTTTCTTCAAAGTATGCTACACTGCGCACCCCATCAATATCGACATTAACTCCTATTAACCTTCCTACTAGGATGATCTTATGTTGGTTCACTAATCTCAGCTCGATCAAAGACCCAATCATCTTTGACTCGCTAATGATTTCCCAAGTATGTATCAGTATAACATTTACATCCAAACGTAAATCTAGAATTATTATCAATTTTGTAATCTCATATCCATGTACTGAGCCTGAAATCCCTATTGGTTCGCTTCTTACTATGCACCTAGTTAACTTCCATATAGTGGTGCCTTCTGTATGTATTATAACATCAATGATATTTATGAAATAAAAGAACCTATGTGATCAATTTATAAATTAGTGAATTTTTAATTGGTACAGAATCAGTGCTCATAATAATACTAAGTGCATCAATGCTCATTACTATTACAATAACATCGTTACCTTCAACTATATCACTGTCATTGGCATTACCTAGATTTTTTACTTCCCAAGGAGATATACCATGTTGGTTCTTAGAAACATATAGATCACTAATTATTTTTATTATAATATCCATCGGTGTGTCTTACATAGTGGCACAAAGAAGCATCATATTATAATACATGCACCATTGAAAAAACTTCTATTAAAACCTTTCTAAGATACCCAATTTTCCAGATATAATAAACATCATGTCTTAATGAAGTCTCCTTTTTTAACGAAGGTTTTAGTAGAATATATTTTAGGGTATTTTCTCCCAATATTGTAATACCAAAAACATTCACTAGAATCTTTACTAATTGTTGTTTTCATTGTAGTGTATAAATGTAAATTTTAGGTTAGGAGAAAATACAGGTGTTAATCACTTGATTAAAGATAAGGATGACATTTTTTTTTCTTGATTAGTTAAAATTTATGAATTGCCTCATTTATTTAATGACACACATTTTTTTATTTGGCACGATGTCCCTTGATGACCACTGAATATTGAAAAATGTTCTTGATATGCATAAGTCTTATATTTTCTGCAATCTTGAGTTTATTGTACATTTTGAGCTATATAAAACATATAAATCAAGACTATGAATTTAATATCAATTCGATCAACATGGATGAAATTATCATCATTCACTTCAATCAAAATCCCTAAAGAATCTCCAATCAAATGCACCAAAGGGTAGACAATGCATTGACTTGAAGAGCAATGAATAAATTTGTCTATGGGATCTCGAAAGATGTTTATGCTAGAATCATCTACATTTTTGGTGGGTTTGTGCATGAAATCACCTACATTTTCTCATGTGTTTCATTCTTCATGCATGGAATCACCTATAGTTTCTTATGGGTTTCATTCTTCATGCATCCAGTCACCTACATTTTCTAGTCCATTTTGCTCTTAGTGCATGATATTTTCATTTTCACTCAATTGCACTTGTCTCTTTCGTATTATCTCTTTCTCCTTCTCTCATGATTCATATTTGTTAAGTTGTTTATAGTCATAATTTTTTGTATGTTCACAATGATTGATTTAATAGACACCATATATATTTTCTTTGAACTTTTAGATAAATCATGTTAATAATATTTTATTGCACATTTTTTTTAGCATAAAGAAGGGTAATTATGCTTGTTGTTTAAATCATGGTAGATCATCCATCAATTAGTTAAGAATGACCCAACATACCACTAGTCAAGGGTTAACATAAAACTCAATTAAGAGTTTATGAAATTCCCTCTTAAGGCTTGTTGAGTCTGATAATTGCCATTTTTTCACATCTTTGTGTCATTTTTTCATAACCTTTCCTTTGAATTTTTAATCATTTTCTGCTTTTGCATAACCCCATTTTTACACCATTTCAATATTTATATCTCGGATTAAGTTCCATATTTTTCAATGCATTTATTTTAGTATTTTAAGTGAGTTTATTATTAAATGTTAGAAAAATAACATGTTTTCACTTATCCTTGAATGTTGGGTGCGTTTGGTGATGTTATTAAGTACATTTGGAGTTTGCAACAATGCTTATTTTTATCACCTAGGTCCAAATTTGAATTTCTTCTTCAACCCTTGACGATTTGATTAGGATTTGGGAGGATCACTCAAACATATTGGATGGACACGAATTATGCGAGATTTTTTCTCAAATATGTTTAGAGAGATTTGTGGGAATATTTTTAGAGATATTATTTGCTAATTATTAGAAAATGGTTGCACCCTACATGAGAGATATGCATATATGAATTTATTATTTATTATCTTAGTTTTTGTATAAATAAGAGTTCATTCTCCATTCCAAAAGGAGGACTCTTGGAGGTATTTTATTTCATATGTTTTGATTTAATTTTGTAATTTGATTTCATGAAGAATCTTTTCCTTTTGCAAATTAATCTTTTTTTAAACAATGATTCATGGAAACAAGATGTGTCTAATTCATATATGATTGTCCTTTCAAATACATGATCATTTCCAAGTATGATTAATATTTCTTTTGACTGATGAAGCATGGTGTGATTACTTAAATTCATTTATCTCCATTTATTTTCCATACGAATATTAGGTAAATCATGCTACAAAAAATCTTATTCTACACATATTGTGCTTGCATTTCACAAGTTTATGAACACTCAGGTTGATAATTTAATGTAAGAAGATATATGCATATAAATCACCCCACAAGGCCCTTATCAAGATATTATAAATCGTTTTTCAAGATATAATCCTCAATTGAAGGTTTAAAAATTATCAAACCATTCCCATTTTTGCAAAATTTTCATGTAGTTGCAACTTCGAAGGGGTAAATATCCTTCTTATATTTAAATTTGCAAACCTCTTGCTAGTGAATTAGTCATTAAATCCTCTTTCCAATGCCATATAGACTATTCAATTTTTTTTATATTCAATTTTTAGTTAAATTTTTAAAGGACTGCCAAAAATATTTTTATCTAACTTTGAATGCAACAAAATAAAAAAGAGTATATGAAAATTCATGTAAAAAAAATCAAAAAAATATTTTGGATACTTATAGATGTTTATGGATGTTTACTCTTAAAAGTGTATTATGTTTTTCTCAAATTATGTAAACAAGATAAAGAAATTTGTGTGAAAGTAAAAGTGTATAAAATGTGATTCAAATATTAATAATTAGGTTTGCAAAAAATAAAAAATAAAAAAATCTAGGATAACTGTATTTTGGCTTCGTGATGGCCACATAAATTTCTTTTGAAAATGATACATTTATCGCTAAAATAATTGTTTTGAACAAAAAATTATTTTTAACTTTTTCATAAATTTACATGGATAAACATATAATTAAGAATAGTTTTGACATATTAAGGACATTACATTGCTTTAGAAAATAACATCTTTAAAGTGATAAAACAATTCCCTATAAATTGTATTTTTATCATGAAATTCTAAAGGTATATATACATATTGAAGGTTTCAATTTAAAAAATGTAGAATATGAAAATTTAAGTGGCACATTTAAATAGAAAGTGTGACATGCCTTCATCAATTTACTTTACTATTGAATTCAAGGACTCATTTCAACCCATTTGCTAGAGTTCTCTTTTCTTTCTTGTCCACTAACACCATGTTCCTTGGAATTCTAGGATCTAACTATATTCTTCATTTGTATCATAAATTGTTGCTTATATCAAAATCGCACAAAATATCAAAATATCTTACATACAATGAAAACCTTACAATAAAGTCTATAAATACCTTAATTTTTTTCTCCAAATTAAACCTACTATAATTTTCACATATTGAATTCATCGAAATGAATTGCATTATAATTCACAAAATATATGGAAATGTTGTACTATAAAGGACCATATCATGTTGAAATCATGTTTTTGACAAGAACACAAGTAGTGCTCGAAGATGGAGCCAAACAATGCCAAAGAATATTCAATACAACAAAAAATAACCATATTAGGCTTCAATTATCTTGCAACACAAATACACAACATCAATTCAAGAAAAATGATGAAAACACCACAAATATGTAAAAAAGGGACTTGGAGAGAAAATCTAAATAAATAAATTGTTAAAGTGCCATAAAAGGAAATGAAATAAAATCTACAAATTGATTGTACTCGTTCTTAATGGAAAAATATTTTGTAGCATCCACATCTAAATTGTGTCCATATTTCAATATAATCCACCAAATATATGCAAATATGTTGTTAAAAGCAAGAAAATGGTATTGAAATTTATTTTTAACAAGTGTGTGAGTCACCATCAAACATGGACCCAAACATCGATGGGTAAGTCACCACTATCTTGCAAGAAAGAAACACGAAAACAATACAAGTAAAATAATAAAGGCATCACAATGATATGCAACAAAACTAGACCTAGAGAGAAAATAAAAATCAATAAACACACAATGTAACTGTAAGCCAATGGAAAAATAGGCATGCTATAGATAAGTGTATTCACCAAGGTGTCACATAAGGAGGATGACATGTGCTCCTTCTCCCATTTCTTTAAGAGAAAGACAAGGGAAAGAAATTTGGTACCATATAATTATAACCACTTAAAAAAATTTCTCAATTTAAATAGGGAAGAATCCAAAAAAGGAATGACAACATATATTGGCAAGATATATTGTGAAGAAAAAACATCAATAATTTTTTCTTTCAAATAATAAGAAGTGAACAAACACCATCAAACCACAAGCACGTAGCCATACCCAATTGTTAGTGCAACAACATGCATCACACAATTTACTCTAGGCATTATAATAACATGAACTATTCTAAGAATTTCATTCATTCTAGCCACATCAAATTCTTGTCAATGAGCTTTATTCCATCGATATGAAAACTTTGAAAAAGGACTAGTGACCGACATTGCAATTTATGGGTTCCCACACTAATGGAATTAAATAAACACATATGTTGATTAAATATATCTAGACATTCAGGAAAAACATGTTGAATGTGTATCATTAAATTGCAATAAAGTAGAACAATATGCACACTATAGATAGGTGTAGTGATGAGGGAAAAAAACACCTTGGTCTATTGGGAGCAAAAGGATTTGTTTCCTTTCAATTTTGGTGCATGAGAATGAAATCATTTCCTAAAAAGAAAGACAAGGCAAAGCAGTTTGATATCCTAGAATTATATCCATATGAACCAACATTGTTAATCTAACTACGCAAATTTCCAAATAAATGAAACTAAAAACAACCATTTGCATCATATATATTAATATATCAAAAAAAATTAGGGCTAAAATAATAACATCTATAAAATACTTACATAAACAAATGTGGTTTCCAATAAGTTATTATAGCACTTCTACTCACTTTATTTCTATAGCCCTATGAAATCCATGTTTGTATATTAAGAAGACAAATTAGAATACAAATACAATGCTCATCCATTTGCAAATACTAGACTCAAATTAAAACTAGCATGACTACTTACCAATGCATCAAATAGAATTATAACATTTACACAAAAGGTATTGTCATAACTTTCACAACAAGCACATCCACATAAATGAGAACACTTTACATCTATACATGAACACAATATTAGGCTAAACAATCTTTAAAAAGTGCACAACTAGATTTATCAAGCACAGTTAATTGCAAACCAATAAAAAAAGGTGTTTACACCACACTAACATAATAGTACATAGTTTAACATAGATTAATTAGTTGCAAACCAATAACAAAAAGGTGTTTACACCACACTAGCATAATAGTACATAGTTTAACATAGATTAATTAGTTGTAAACCAATAACAAAAATGTGTTTACACCACACTAGCATAATAGTAAATATTAGTACATAGTTTAACATAAATTAATTAGTTGCAAACCAATAACAAAAAGGTGTTTACACAACACTAGCATAATAGTACATAGTCATACATAATTTAACATAGATTAATTAGTTGCAAACCAATAACAAAAATGTGTTTACACTACACAAGCATAATAATACATAGTTTAATATAGATTAATTAGTTACAAACCAATAACAAAAAGGTGTTTACACCACACTAGAATAATAATATATCTTTTAATATAAATTAATTAGTGACAAACCAATAACAAAAAGGTGTTTACACCACATTAACATAATACTACACAGTAGTAGTTTAACAAATTGCAGTTACAATAAATAAAAATTAATGACAACCTCACCCGTTGCTAAGGAACTTGTTCACACATGACTCATGGGATATTACTCCAAAAAAATTCCATGTGCTCTCCATAAGGCCATACATAAAAGAAAATAACTAAATCAAATAATTAAGCTATAACACTTTCACAAATAAAATCAAAGCAACAATGTAACTCTACTACCTATAACTAAGCTATAACACTTTCACCCCCCACAAATAAAATCAAAACAACAATGTAACTCAACTACCTCCAACATGATTTTTTGGAAACACTAAAATCAGTGATAAGAAATCCAAGTTACTAGCCTAACAATATAGCTCAACTACCTCCAACTTGTTTTTTTGGAAACGTTGAAATTAATGATAAGAAATCCAAGATACTACCGTAAGGGAAAATTCAATGGCCTGCACTCAAGAATAACAAACTTCATAACTCTAAACCAATAACCAGAAGAACAATGATAAGGATAAGCACATAATCACACTATGAAAATAAAACCTCACTGTCACAAAACAACAACCAAATCACAATGCAAACTACCCAAACACAAAAAACAAAGGAGTGCATTATACAAATAACCTAGCCTACAAAAACCCTGTGAAGCAAAAACTTACATGGCGACAACTATCCCTTGTGTACATGAAGGGCTCCGTCAGTCATGTGGGTTCTTGGGTCCCAGTTATGCCCCGTCTGCCATCACTGAAATCTTTTACTATATTGTATGCAGCTTTCTTTCTGCATTATATTTTATAACGTCTGTTCGTCCATGCTTCTGGAAAGTGGGCATTGGGTATGGATGCCACACTACTCGAGGCGGACATCGATGTTTGTTAAGAGAAATTTCCTTTTACTATTTAAGTTCCCTTCCCTGATTCGATAGCGAAAGGAACCGTGTGCTTCAATTCTCATGCTTTTTCTGCAACGGAATATGTATTATATATATGTATCATAGAAGTGGTATAGAGCCAACCACATTTTCAACCTGGGTATGATAACAGACATTTCACTCTATTATTTGTTTTCTTTGCTATAAGAATTAATCTGGAAAGCCATATCAACAGTCTCGGGCCTTTGAAAGACAAGGTTTTCACTCTTGCAACTTTCTAAAAGCTATATCAGAAGTCTCGGGCCTTTGAAAGACAAGGTTTCCACTTCTGCAACTTTCCAAGTTTTAACTAGTTATTGCCTGAGCAGTCGGCCAGGAGCTTATTCGACATTCTTTCACTCTGGTGCAAAGAACTAGAATTAAACACTCTTCTTTTCTGTGCAGTAATAGTTATTACTTTCATCATGGATGGATCAGTGGCTTTTCGAGATATTCAAAATGTTGAAGAAGAAAGCACTTCAAGAAGAACTTCTACAAGTAGTCTAAGCTCTATGTTTGCACACAACAATGTTCACAGTCTAAATCATGCAAGTATTGAAGCCATTGAGTCTCAACCACAGGCTGTGTGGAAACTACCCGCCATCTCCCCAAACCAAGTCTATAATGACTTAAGTATGTTTCACCTTCGTGCTATGTCCAGAGTCATTGTTAAAGAATCAGTTAGCCGCATACAAAAAAATAGTGATGTTAGCCAAACCATTTCTTTGATCAATGTTAAAGAAATCCAAGTTGAAGCAAAGAAACACAAAACAAACT
Organism: Picea engelmannii; assembly: GCA_009831015.1. Classification (NCBI taxonomy): domain Eukaryota; kingdom Viridiplantae; phylum Streptophyta; class Pinopsida; order Pinales; family Pinaceae; genus Picea; species Picea engelmannii. Next base: position 827,915 of record ML784640.1, on the reverse strand, counting down.
ATCTAAATTTTGGCTGCATATGTATTGGAATCAATCCTTTAGATCACAAAGGAATAGATGCTTATGTTATGTGTACTAATCGAGATATGACACATAATAAGTTCATTGATTCCTTAATGGGAGGCCTTGTCGCTCATTTATCCAATGGCTCTGTATATTTTAATTATTTTCCAAACTTCTCTGTATATACCTTTGATGAAAACCTTGCAGATATTCTTAAACTCTAGATTCGTACCACTGGATTTGATATGTGCCAAACCAGGACAAACATTTCCATCCAAACCAGAGGATGTTTTAGGCATACAAATACTCTGTATCCTACAGTAATGAATGCTCCCAGTCAGACATCTAAATCTAGCACTCTGGTTATTACTGACCCTCTAAATCAAAAAATGGAACACCAGACTATTAAATGGGAAAATCTCTCTTTTCCCGCAAATTGGATCATTGATACTCCTCGAGCTCCAGTACCATGATCTATAACCTCTGCAAACATCCAAGAATCCTTTTCCTCTACAATCATCTCTTTCCCTACTCCTCAACGTTCATACCTCAAAGATGATCACCCTTCTGTTTCTTCTATATCAACTCCATCCTTATGTTTGCTTCCTTTGCTCCAACCCCTTGCTTCCTCATTAGGACAAGTAACTTACTTTGTTCAGTGTTTAGATTGTGCTAAATTAGTAACACTCTCAACACTACCCACTCACACAGAGAATGAACAAATCCATCTTGAACATAGACATCATAATCCTAGGACAAATCTTCCTCCTACAAGCTCTACAACAAAAGAACCTTGTCCCCATCCACAATGTTCTGATTTTCCTTTTCCACATGAACCTCACATTCTTGTTATAACAGAATCTTATCCTCTTAATATCTCTCAAAGATATACTATGAAAAATATCCCAAATGACATCAAAAGACCAGCGGTACCAAAAATAAGAAATTTCATTTCATTAATGAATGGGTGCCAGAAACATTTGGTAAAATAAGAATGGATGCAAGGTATGTTGAATTGGGATCTGTTTTCCCATCCTGATGTAGAAAGACTCTCCAAATCTATCTCAGACAAAGAAAAATTGGCCTTATCAACAAATTGGCAAGAATATATGACCAAGAACAATGTTTGGATTTCATTTTATGAATGGAAAACCCAACAAAAAATTCTTGCTACCTTTCACAAAAGGTCAAAGACCCTAAAGTCTTCTTGTAAACCCACTTTGGGCCCTCTCCCAACCACTTTGATTTCTTTCCCTGTACAAACTATTTCCATCTCCGATTTAGGAAGAGAAATTGGAAATCTTAAGAAAGAAATCAAGGCACAAACAAAGCAAGAAGGTCAAGGTACAGAACATGAAAACAAGGCCGAGAGAATTCTCCCCATTCATCATCAAACGTTCCATGTCCTCTTAGATGTCAAGATCAAAGGGAAATTATTCAAACTCAAGACTTTGTTAGACACAAGATCTGACCTCAATCTTTTGAATAAAGATATCATTCATATCCAATTTTGGCATAAAACACAAATTAGTGCTATTGGATTAGGAAATGTGCCAACACATATCTCCGATGAAGTCTCTGAGGTAGTTCTATGTTTCAAACATCATTGCTTATCTTTGAAATTTATGCTTACAAACATTCTGGTAGCCTGTATTCTCAGAACTCCCTTTTTTTCTGCCATTGAGCCTTATGGTTCTACAAAATTGTCAAATAGAACCTATAGTTATTTTATTCGCATTCCTTCACCAACAAAAGGATCAAAAATCTCTGTTAAACTTCCTTTTGTATCTTCTCCTAGGATTTCTTCTCTGGTTTACACAATCCAGAGTAAGACACTTAAGATAGAAGAATTGAAAAACAAGCAGTTTGAGTTAAGGATTATTGATCAGCTCAACCAAAGTCAAATACAACAAAAGATTCTAAAGCTGAAGCAATAATTTGAAGATCAAATATGCTCAGAAAATCCAACTGCTTTCTAGCATCAGAAAAAACATGAAGTCACACTTCCATAAAAAGATGCCTATGAAGGAAAACCTTGCAAAAGTAGAGCTATCCCAATGAATGTTGAATATCAAAGGCTATGTTCAGAAGAAATCAAAAGCTTACTTCACAAAGGACTTATCAGAGAATCCATTAGTCCATGGAATTGCTATGGATTCTATGTTAATAAACATTCTAAACAACTCGAAGGAATCCTTAGATTAGTGGTAAATTATAAACCATTAAATAAAGTATTGGCTGATGATACCTATCCTATTCCAAACAAAACAAGTTTGGTAACAAGGATTGTTGGAGCAAAGATTTTTTCTAAATTTGACCTAAAATCAGGATTCTGGCAAGTAGCAGTAAAAGAAAAAGACAATTTCAAAACAGCTTTCAGTGTTCCAACAGAACATTATGAATGGAATGTCATGCCCTTTGGTTTGAAAAATGCCCCAGCAAAATTCCAAAGAGTCGTGGATGACACTCTGAAACCTTATTTCGATTGGCTTATTGTTTATATTGACGACATACTTGTATTTTCTTCCTCTATTGAACAACATTTCAAACATCTTAAGAAATTCATACAAGTCGTCAAAGAAGCAGCACTGGTTTTCTCAAAGAAAAAACTTGAACTTTTCAGAACTGAAGTCAAGTATCTTGGCCATATCATTCGGAATGGTGAAGTAACCCTGCAAACCCATGCCATTGAATTTGCTGATAAGTTTCCAGATAAAATTACTGACAAAGTCCAACTCCAAAGATTTCTTGGAAGCTTAAATTATATTAGTCATTTTTATAAAGGATGTTCTCAGAATCGTAAATTATTGAATGATAGGTTAAAAAAAATCCAATGCCATGGACAGAAGCACATTCACAAGCTATAAGAAATATTAAGTCCAAAGCAAAGACACTCCCATTGCTTTATATCTCTGACGATGATCTTCATAAAATTGTTGAAAAAGATGCCAACAATCTTGGTTGGGGAGCCATCCTTAAACAAGTCAGAGAAAAAGTAGGTAAGAAAAGAGAAGAAATAGTTCAGTTTTCTTCCGGACTCTCGCAAGCTAGTGAAAAGAATTATTCTTCCCTAGACAAAGAAATAAAAGCAGTTCTAAATGCTATTCATAAATTTGAAATATTTCTTATATATAAGAAATTTCTTCTAAGAACTGATGCTGCAGTTATGAATAATGTTCTTGACAAAGAAATAAGAACTCCCAGTGATGCCAAATTTGCTAGGTGGCAAGCCCTGTTTAGCAAATTTGATTTTTCCATAGAACATATTAAAGGCACGACAAATTGTATCCTAGACTTTTTAAGCAGAGAACACCTCCAGCAGGTCTCTATGATTATCTCTGTCCAATTGAGAAATGGATCCGAAGTCTTAACAACTATTCCAGATACATTGAGTTGGGAACAATACTCATCAAACTGGAAACCTCATTGGGCATTAAGAAGTACAAAATTGCTATCTCCCATAAACCAATTCCATTATCCAAGACTAGTCCCAGAAGTAGGCAACAGACAAAGTTCTAATGTCCTAATTCCTATCATTTCAAGAGGTTCACAAAAGGCTATTGAAGCACAAGATGCTCTCTCCAGTATTTTTCACGACATAGATCTCATTTGGGATATCAGGAATAACCAGGGTTTTAACCAACAATACTTTTTCCTCCAAACATCTAGATTACTATTCCATTGGCCAGAAATAAATAAAGACCTATACGTCCCTGGCAGTGACTATGATTATTCTCATTAGAAGATGTTGTGGTGGGATTTCATACAGCAAGAAGACTTCTTGACACTTGTCAAATTTGGAAATGTTAACACTGCCACAGTAGGAAGACCTCAAAGTTGGCTTGCAGATTGGTGGAAAGATTTTGGTCTCAATAAAAGTGCAGTAGACCCAACAATTTTATCTTCTATATGCAACCTTTTATCTCCTCTGCAATATGTCCAAAGTCTTTTTCAGAATGGGCCAAATGATGGGGAAATTTTGTGTCATTTCATCTTCAACCATCTTCAATGGGTAACCAAGGCTAAAACCTGTGTAGAAATGATAAATGGCCAACCTTTTATCATTCAGAAAATCTACAGCAAAATGTGGGACACTCTCAATTATGAAGAAAGATTCCATACTCACATTGAGAATCACTAAGTCTTGCCTATTCATGTCTCACTGACCGACAGTGGCATCAGTCAATTTTCGTGGATTTCCGTCATAAATCTCCACTTTGTAATGTTTCAAATAAAAGTTTCTTAGAAACCTAAAGCACTTCTCTAGCTTTTGGCATGGTTTGACCCGCATTTCTAAGATTCCTTAGATACATGGAAAGTAGATTTGAAATTTGGTCGGAAGGTTCTTACATGATCGCTCCGCCAAATCTTAAAAGTAGATCTAATTCCAAGAGAATAGTAAAATGTCTTGTCTAAGAAATGATTCTCTTCTCCAAAATTTTGTATATAAGGAGATGAGAGGTTCATTTGAAGGGGGGTCGATTTGAGTCAGTAAGTCTAAGTCTTGTAAGCTCCCTCTCTTCGAATTTTGCGTCTTTCATATAGGTTGCTTTGATAAGCTTGCGTGATTCTGGCTCGGCCAGTACGAACCTAAAGTGGCAGAAGCATCTAGTCTCAGTCTGTCTGTGTGTCTATTGTGAGAAAAGAAATTAGACATTAATTATATAGGTTGACACTAGGTTATTCATTGTATGTGTACGGAGAAACAAATCATGTAATAAGTTCACTTTTTCTTTGTTAATGGAATGCTTGGGATTTTTTTAAAAGGCTAAAATTTTAAAAATAAAATAATTTTAATTGGAAAAAACTGAATTTATTAATTAATTAATTAACTTATATTAATTAATTAATTAACTTGCTATGTAAGTGTTGTTGGGTATTTTACCCTACGGACTAATAAGCTAGGGTTCTAAGCCTATATGCAGATCATGACCCTTCAGATTTAACCTTTAACCTTCTACCCAAAAATCTCAACCCCTTTTCTCAGACAAGCACAGGAAGAATGAA
>ML784640.1:765697-800179 GCA_009831015.1 Picea engelmannii | reverse complement strand
AACTTGATGACAAAAGTGAGAAATGTATTTTCACTGGATATAGTGAAACATCTAAAGCTTACAGGCTTTACAATCCAATCACCAAGAAACTAATTCTCAGCAGAGATGTAAAATTTCTGGAAAATCAATTCTAGAATGATTCAGAAAATCAGCAAATAGACAGTCAAAATCCATTGTTGCCAAGTTTTGAAAATGCAGAAAATTCAGAATAGCAAGTACCTTAAACTATTCTTCCAATATTGCAAGTACAAAGACAACCTGAACACTCACAGGATAACTCAACTTCCAGCAGAGAATCATTCTCTGAACCACAAAATCAGAGAACTCAAAGTTTGAGACAAATCCATCAGCAGTTGGATGACTTTGAACAACACAACCTTTTTGCTTTAATGTCATGTCAATCTACATCCTTTAAGGAAGCAGCTAAGGAGCCACATTGGGTTCAAGCCATGAACCAAGAAATTGACTCCATTGAGAATAAAAAGACATGGGATCTTTTTGATTTGCCAAGACACAAGAAGAGTATTAGTGTCAAGTGGGTGTACAAAACTAAACTCAATGAAAAAGGATAGATTGAAAAACACAAGGCAAGACTTGTTGCCAAAGGATTCTCACAACAACCAGGTACTGATTATGGTGAAACTCTTTCTCCAGTAGCAAGATTAGACACTGTAAGGACTCTACTGGCCATAGCAACACAACACAAATGGCAAGTATACCAGATGGATGTCAAGTCAGCATTCCTGAATGGTCTTTTAGAAGAAGAAGTTTATGTCGATCAACCACCTGGATTTGAAGTCCAAGAGCATCCAGCCAAAGTATATTGGTTGAAGAAAGCCTTGTATGGATTAAAGCAAGCTCCAAGACCTTGGTACAGCAGAATTGACACTTATCTGATCAAAAGTGGTTTCAGCAAAATCCAAAATGAGCCAACTCTTTACACCAAAATAGATCAGCACGATAAAATTTTGATTGTATGTCTATATGTTGATGACATGATCTATACAGGAAATCTTGAGTTAACAAATTTTAAACATGCCATGCAATCTGAGTTTGAGATGACAGATCTTGGCATAATGAAATATTTTTTAGGGATTGAGGTTCATCAATCAACCAAAGGCATTTTTGTCTGTCAGCAAAAGTATGCAACATGCATCCTCAAAATATTTCGCATGGAAGAATGCAATCCAGCAGACACCCCCATACCACTAGGCACAAAATTGAGCAAGAATGATGAAGGTCCTACAATGGACTCTACCATGTACAAAAGTTTAGTAGGCAGTTTGTTGTATCTTATAGCAACTAGGCCTGACATTATGTATGCAGCCAGCCTTGTTTCCAGATTCATGGAATCCCCCAAAGATTCTCATTGGAAAATGGCGAAAATAATTCTGAGATATGTTGCAGGAAAATTTTGGCTTATGGTACACTAATTCTGATAGTAATCAACTTTCTGGTTACACAGACAGTGATTTTGCAGGTAGCCTAGATAACAGGAAAAGCACATCTGGACCTGTTTTTCAACTGGGCACGAACCTAATCTCATGGGCATCAAAGAAGCAGCCAATTGTTTCAATATCTTCTGCAGAGGTAGAGTATGTCACTGCTACCTCAGCTTCTTGTCAAGTTGTGTGGTTGAGAAGAATATTGAAAGATATGTCACATACAGAAAAGGATCCAACTCCTATTTTTTGTGATAATACTTCAGCAATTGCTTTATCCAAAAATCATGTGTTTCACAAGAAAAGCAAACACATTGACACTCGTTTTCATTTCATACGCGAGCTAGTCAATAATGGTGATATTGCACTACAATTCTGTGGTTCTCGAGATCAACTTGTTGATATCTTTACAAAGTCACTGGGAAAATCGGTTTTTGATTTTCAGAGACAACACTTAGGCATAATCAGTGCTGATGTTTGTAACTGTTATTTTAAGAGGGAGTGTTAAATATAATGTAACCCCAACAGGCTGACTGTACACTGCCAGTTGTCCTGGTCAGCTGTACTTTCTATTCTTGATTTGCTTGAGCCTATTTAGCTCAGCTATCTCCCATTGCATTGATCTTCTTCAGACTTACTTCTCATTGTACTTTTCTTCATATATTCTAATATACTATTTTTTTTTCTATTCTTTTCTCTCTGCATCTCCTTACTTCACAATTTATCACAAAGGACATGCCTAAAAAGTAACTGGAAAGGGAAGATTGCTCTTAGTTAGCCCACTCCCTCTCAATATTCTATCAGCATCTCATTCATGTCAGTTCCTACAATGTGCTCTTCCCCTAAAATTAATAACAACTTTGCTCCTTCGTGTCTTAATTTGCTTAATGTAATCGGAGCATTGGTCAAATGTGTATGGATTCATTCGGTTATGAAATACACACTTGCATATGTAAAATCAATGAACACAACAGATTCACACGCAAGAACATTTTATATCCGCTAATTAACTAGATGAATTGTTTCGAATCTGCATGAATCTTGTCAGGCAACTAATGGAAGCATTTTATGCATTAAATTTTTTATTACGCCTTTTTGGTCCTATCTGAATCTTTATAGGCAATATAGTACTATGTTTTTCATTTAAATGGTGATAATGGCTTGACATGCTTTGCAATTGGAGGACGTGGATGAGGATGGGAATCCTTCCTCTTTCCTGTGATGGAAGTCCACCATGGGTATCCTTGAACGAAGGACGTCAAAATACTGCATTAAGGTTGGCGTGAACAGTACAATGTGTGGACCATTGGTTGTTTGGAGCATCGATCAAACATGCAGCCAAACCTCGGTAAACAATACTAAACAAAACATGGAACCAAACCTCAGTAAACAATACTAAACAAAACCATCAACAACCATGGGAGGTTCCTACTATCTTACAAGAAAGAAACATGGTGGAAATAATACAAGGAAGACAACAAAGGCATGACAATGATATCCAACAAAACTATGTGTCTAGTGGTTGTCATCGATGAGCCAAACCTCGGTAAACAATACTAAACAAAACCATCAACATCCATGGGAGGTTCCTAGTGGTTATCTGGTGTCATCGATGAGCCAAAAATCGTAAACAATACTAAACAAAACCATCAACAACCATGGGAGGTTCCTAGTATTTTGTAAGAAAAAACCATGGAAATAATACAAAGAAAACAAAAAAGGCATCATAACAATATGTAACAAAACTATCCATAGAGAGCAAATAAAAATAAATAAACATGGAACATTACTATAAGCCAATGGAAAATAGGCATGTTATAGATAAGTGTATTCACCAAGGTGTGACATAAGGAAGATGCCATGTCATCCCCTTTTCATATTTTAAAGAGAAAGGCAAGGCAAAGAAATTTGGTAATTTAGAATAATAACTATGTGAACAAACATTTTTAGTTTAGCTAGAGAAGGATCCAAAAAAGAATTCATTTGGGAAGGATCCTATCTAGGGAAAGATCCAAAAAAGAATCCATTTGGGAAGGATCCAAAAAAGGAATGGGAAAATATATTTGCAATATTTCTTTTCACTTCTTATCTGTGCGCAGTGTTGTTTGTTGGGTTTTCTCTTTTGTTCCCTTTCCTCTTTCATATTTGGATCCTTCTTATTCATCATCATTTATCTCGTACACTTTCGGTTTTTGTTTTTGAGAGGGCCTTGTTTCTGTTGGTGGAGTATTCCACTCGTCATCCCAATCTACTATGATATGACACATCTTGTCCTCAGTTAACCTATATTGTGTGGGAAACCATTGTTGATCTAGGTAATTTTTGGCCTGTGCATACATATGGTGGCACCCTGCCTTAAAATGTGCAACTTCCTTATATGCGTTGACCACCTATGGAGGTATATATGGTGTCCTCTCAATGCTTTCCCTAATAGTTTCCTTATAACTGTAAAAGGAAACATTTTTTTCCATCTATCATGCCTTGTGTGTAGTATTCTATGGGTTTTAATATCATGCTACTAGACATGGATTACCCTTGAATCCTAAAAACTATGTGTCATATGGTTCCCTCCATGCTAATAATGAAATTAAAATGAGTAGCTAGGCATAGTGGAACTCAATGCCTTTATCTTGTGCCTCTTGACAATCAATCAAGAACTGGTTGAGTAATAACATCACCCAATTCATTTGGACACTCTCAACGCACCTTTAAGCTTCTGCTATGACTGTTGCTAGTTCATGGCTTTTTATACACTTTCTTAACATTTTGCAAGTGAGTTCTTACATCGCGAACCTTACTGTCAGGTCTCATATGCTTGACACTGTAAGTCTCTTTGTCCTCTGAATGTATGAAATTTCTCCTTCATGTTCTTAGATAGAGTCTTTTCATTCTTATTTTCAAAGAAAAATAATGAGGGGTCTTCCCCTTGTGATGGAAGACCGATAAGGCACACGTTCAAGTCTATATCAATGGAAAATGGCCTGTCGAGCCACAAGTAGGCCTCGTGCACGCAACTCAACAACATTTTGATGCATGAATTAATCTTTAGGCTCCTCCCAAAGTGTCGTATGTCGAAAAGGTTCAAAATTCCTTATTTTTGCAACCCCGTAGCCCAAATCTATGGCACTATGACTATCATCTGTGTTCGGGAGCTAATGTATTTCTTCAAGTACTTTCTTGGCAATTGTTGAAAATTCAACAAGAAACATGTGTCTAATTTACTTTTCCCTTAAATAAATTGGACAATAAATATTAATCTATTATCTCATTTATAACTGAGTGATTTGGAGTTGTAACAAAATTATAAGTGTAGTTAAGTGAGTTAAGCTTAGTTGTACTAGTTGTAACTAAACTTGCACTAGTGAGTTTTTAGTGAATTAATTATTCATTAATTCACAATCAGTGAACTCACATGCAACTGAGGATTCACCGCGGTTAACTACATGCATGTCAGATCCAGTGGAGACCCAATTGAGATAACAGGTGAAATGGACAGTTTGGCTATCAGTTATTATTCGAGTGAAGTGCACTCATGCAATCACACATGCAGTGGATATGCTCATGAGCATGTGAAAACTAGGAAATTCGAATTCATTGTGAGAATTCAAATTGCAAGGATTGTGCAAAGGAGGCAGGTTGCCTGGACACAGAGAATTGGCACATGTATTTGCTGAGTTTTTGTATGACAGTGTGAGACGATTGTATTGTATTGAGAGCTCTTGGATTAGAGTTTTGTATGAGATTGTTTCATGATCCATGATATACATAATATATGATAGTGGGGTTTTTAGATTTGTGCTTTCCTGGTAAAACTTCGTGTTATGTGTTCTTGATATTTCACTTTGCGATCATGGTTTAAATTTCCACAAGAATATTAGTAGAAGCAATTCTGTATTTAACAGTGGCATATAATTGTTAGATCAGAAGAATAGCAAGAAATACTTAATTTGTATTGAAAATTCTACATGGTATCAGAGCCATGGAGCCACAGAAGTGAGGTGCGAAATAATAGTATTTTTGTAGGTCCTATCTCTAGCAGGGTGTGAACCTTAGTACTGAAAACTACGCACATTTCTAGGATCATAAATTCTCGCACCCTACTCAAAGGAGAGGTATGAACTTCATTAAGATTATCGCAAGCTGCTTGAAGGAGAGATGTGAACTTCCCTCACCCCACAGTGCATTACAGTGCGAACTCTCTCAAACAATGTGCAGGCTATACACAAGTGAGGTGAGAACTCCCTCAACAAGTTCGCAAGCTAGACACTGGTAGGGTGCAAACTTCCCTCAGGCTGCTCTCAGGTGGGGTGCAAATCTCCCAGGGAATGATGGATTGCAACAGATGAGTTTGTGGTTGGATAAAATTCGAATTTCCAGGACTTTCTTGGTGCGACAGTTGATTCAAGATCGAAATGTCTTTCAATGGATTGAGGTTGGAGTATGCACTCGAGGGTAGCTCGAACTACATTTCTTGGAAGGACAGGATGGAAGCAGTACTCGAAGACAATAGCTTGAAATAATACATTAACAAAGATGTTCCTAAGCCGGATGCGACAGACACTGCAAATCTTGATGCATGGAAAAAGAAAGTGGCAAAGGCGAGGAGGATTCTGTTGGAGGGAGTATGAGACCACATTGTCTCAAGTCTCCATGGGAAATCCACACCACATGCAATGTGGAAGGTTTTGATAGATGTATTCCAAAACAGTAGCGACCATAGGAAATTGGTGTTCAAAGATAAACTCAGGAAGATCAAGATGGAGAAGGTTGACACCATTCAAAAATATCTCACTAAGTTTGTCCAATGTTGGGATGAGCTTGGAAGTGTGGGAATAACAATCGTTGCTGATGATTTTTGTGAGCTTGGCACTCCTAGGACTTCCCAAGATGGCGTAGACCCCCAACCCGCAGGTCGAGATCCGCTCACAGGATCGTTCAAATCACCTTGAGCTGAAGTGGCTCCTTCGGATCCCTATCGGAACCTTCAATGAATCTATCCATAGCTCCATATGAATTGATCCTGTGTGAACAAACACCGGGCATCAACCCAAATCTCCTTGACCACAACAGTGTCACACCCTTCTCAAATTTGGGACTTCGGGTCTCGCAATTTCGTGATTCCTATTGTCGAGTTTCTCAACCTTCAATTGTTGAAACCCGAAATGTCGATTCTTCGAAATGTTTGGCCATTTCCTCCTCCACAACCGTATCACGTTTCACGATTTTAGGAATCCTGCAACAAGGAACCCCTATCTCTTGTCTTCGAAAATGCTGAAATGCTGAACCCCGAAACAGTCAACAAGTTTGACTCTGCCTGGCGACAAGTACACCACCTGTCTTTTCCACTGTCCTCTATCTCTGACATGGATTCTTACCACCTGTCACTCTTCCTGCTTTTTGGGACTCTTGATCCCAGAGCACTTCCTCCTCCGTTTATTGACACCCAAAGTGTCGAAATCACGAACTCCACGCCAATTCCTATCGTAACTCGTGACTTCGGGACTTTCAGTCCACTGTGCTGAACTCCTTGTCATCAGGATCCCCAAGATGCCAAAATGACACTTTCCACAGGGTTGACGACCAATACGTCTCCGTTCAATCCAACGCTTAACCTCTCTATACCTCTCTTGGATCCTACGATCCTCACTACTTCGCGAATTCTCCACAGAGATCTTCGACCGCTCATTTCTCCTCAAGGGCTTCCACAAAATAGACCAAGGTTCTCCCTTCTGAACTTTACTTCTGCTGGGTAGCTTCGACTCTCGTCTCCCTTTGAAGTAGTTCGACCTCCGTCCTCCTTTGAAGAGTTCAAAGGTCTTAACCCTCCTGAGCTTTCTCTGGCAACTTCAAGCCATGAAGGAACTCCTGCACGCACTCCTTACGACAACCTTTCAAATACTTCTAGGTATTTGATTCTTTCGACTCTGTGCACTCCCCGCGAAAGCATTCCTTCAACTCTCCCCTTGGTTGATAAGTTTTGAACTTTCAACCGCCTGCACATTCCTTGCATGGCTTCTGTGCTTCTCCTGCACTTCTGTTGGAATGAGAACAACAATATCCCTCCTGAGCTTTCAGAGATAAACTCTGAACCTTCATCAACGCACTCCTTGTGGACGTTTCAGTGCACTCCTTGCAGGAACTTCTCACTCAGGATGAGAAACAATTGAAGCTCATCCACTTCCTCTCTGAGACTTCATATACTTATCATGAAAGTATACATTTAGCCACAAAATAACAACAAAGGCATAACAGAAAGAATAAAACAACTGTAAGCATACCATTCACCATGAGTAAACAGAAAACATCATAACACCATGAAATATGAATCAAAGCTTCATATATTAATTCAAAGCTCCTATACATGGGGTTTTCTCTATAGCTCTCTTTGCTTTAGCTCTCTTCTTCTGTGCTATGCTAATGATACAATGAATTGTCATAATACATGGACGAGGGTGTCTATATCTGTTTTCCCTCCTGCTCTCTAAACTGTCTAATCTATCATTTAAATCTACCTACTTTCATTAACTATGCATAAATGCCTCTACATTCTACAAATGAGAGCGAATCACTCATGATCTGTTTACAACCTCCAATATATAAATGCAAAGTATGCCTTCTAGCTATTACATTAACACCCACTCCTTTAAACTTTCAAAACATTTCCAAACGTGAGAAATGCGTGTTGCACTTTCCAGCTATCTTCTGCCTCCATGCTTGCTTGACTGCTTACGATGCTCCTGCATCATACTCTGTCGCTTGAAAATTTTCATGGACTCCTATTCATGAGCTCTTTCATGGTCTATCCATGCTTCTGAATTTTTTCTTCATCTTCCCAATTGGCATCTTCAACTGGATATCCCTTCCATTTGACCAAGTATTCATAATATTCTTTCCTCCTGGTCTTCTTGCTGACTCTCTTGTCAATTATGCTTTCTATCTGTGTCTTTTCAGCTATAGACATTTTCTTAGTCCATTGAACCTCTGTCTATTCCTCCTCTGCTCTTGTTTCTTCAGCTCTGTAAGGGTACAAATCTGCAATGTTGAATATTGGTGAAATTCTGATCCCATCGGGTAATTCAATCTTATATGCGTTCACCCCAAATTTCTTCATGACTCTGCATGGTCCAATATTTTTCATTTTCAATTTGTTATATGTTCCCCTTGGGAACCTGTCCTTCCTCAGATGTTCAAGAATCATATCACCAACTTCAAATTGAAGTTCTTTCCTGTGTTGATTTGATCTGCACTTATATTCTTGACTTGAACTTTGCAATCATTCCTTGACTTGACTATGAAGCTCCTTCATTGCTTCTGCAAAGTCCTCTTCACTAGAACTCCTTAATTCATTTTGTTCTGAATCTTTCAATTCAAAAACTCCCCTTGGATGCATTCCATATACAATCTATAATGGACTCTGTCCTGTGCTTCTGTTGATTGAATCATTATAAGCAAATTCTGCATGTGGAAGAATATGATCCCATTGACTATGGTGTTCAATCACTAGGCTCCTCAGCAAATATCCTAAGCTTATGTTCACAACTTATGTTTGCCCATCCTTCTGAGGATGATAGGCTGAGATAAATGAAAAAATTGTCCCCAAGTTCTTCCATAAAGTCCTCCAGAAATGTCCAACAAACTTGGTATCTCGATTAGAAACTATATTCCTTGGCAAGTCGTGAAGTCTGACGACTTCCTTGAAAAACAGGTTCGCAATATGAGTTGTGTCACTAGTTTTCTGGCATGGTATGAAGTGTGCCATCTTGGAAAATCTATCTACCACCACAAAGATTGAATCACATCCTCTTTGTGTTCTTGGTAGCCCTAATACAAAATCCATGCTCATTGCATCCCACGGCCTGTCTGGTATGGGTAATGGCTGGGATAACCCTGTGTTCTACCTTCTTCCTTTTGTGTGATGACAAATTCTGCATCTGTCCACAAATTTCTTGACATCTGTCCTCATTCATGGAAAAAAATATGAGCCATTCAATTTTGAGAACGTCTTATCATGACCGAAGTGTCCGACCAATCCTCCACTGTGTTTTTCTTTCAACAGATTCTCCCTCATGGAGCATTTTGGAATACATAGTTGATTTCCCTTGAATAATAATCCATCCTGGATCATATATTCGGTCCACTGGCTTCTGTCCCTAAGAATTGGATTCTCAGACACCTCATACGCTTCCTTAAAATCTAGATCATCTCCATACATTTCTTTGAGGTTATAAAAACCCAAAGTTTTGACTCTGAATTCCTTCATAAGCAAACATTTCCTGCTCAAAGCATCAACAACTTTGTTAGCAGTCCCAAAATTATGCTTAATTACAAAAGTAAAAATTTTCATGTATTCAACCCATTTAGCATGCTTTTGGTTCAACTTCTCCTGGTGAGTTACGAATTGTAAAGCATGATTATCACTGTACAAAACAATCTCTTTAGGAACCAAATAATGTCTCCATTTCTTCAGCACTTGTATGACCGCATAGAATTCCTTGTCATATGTGGAGTACTTGACCTTCACTTCATTTAGTTTCTCACTGAATTATGTGATTAGCCTATCGTCTTGGCTCAAGACTGCTCCAATTGCATATCCACTTGCATCACACCTGACCTGGAATGTCTTGCTGAAATCAAGCAAAACCAAAATTGGCTGCTCAGTGATCTTCTTCTTCAGCAAGTTGAAACTCTTCTCTGCTTCCTCCATCCAGTGAAATGATTTATGTCTTTTCTTCATTGTACCCATCATCGGTGCGCTAATTCCACTAAAATTTCGAATGAATTTCCTGTAGAAACTAGTTAAACCATCGAAGCTTCGAACTTCAAACACACTCTTTGGTGATGGCCAATTCTTAATTGCATTCACCTTTTCCGGGTCCATCTTCAACTCATTTGCAGAGATAACAAAACCCAAATAAATGAGTTTTGTCCTCATAAATGATGATTTCTTCATATTAATCAACAATTTATCTTGTTGTAATCTCCTCATTACTGCAGCTAAATGTTTTAAGTGCTCTTCTTCTATGTTGTCGAAAATCAGTATATCATCAAGATACACGATAACGAATTTTCGAATGAAATCCTTCAGAACATTGTTCATCAACCTCATGAAAGTACTAGGCACATTCGTTAAACCAAATGGCATGACAAACCATTCATACAACCCTTCATTTGTCTTGAATGTTGTCTTCCAATCATCACCTTCTCTCATGCGAATCTGATGGTATCTTCTTTTCAAATCAACCTTTGAAAAAAATCTTGCTCCACTCAATCAATCCATCAAATCATCCATCTGTGGTAATGGAAATATGTATCTGATGGTGATCTTATTGATCACTCTTGAGTCTGTACACATCCTCCAACCTCCATATTTCTTTGGGCTGAGTATTGTTGGAACAACACATGGACTCAAGCTCTCTCTAACTAATCCTTTGTCCATCAAGTCCTGGACCTGCCTCTTGACTTCTTCATTTTCCTGCGACGTTAATCTATACGTTGCTTTTTTTGGTAAACTGGCTCTAGGTATAAGATCAATGTGATGACTTATACTCCTGATCGGTGGTAACGAACGAGGTAGTTCGTCCACTACTATATCATCGAACTCTTCCAATAACTCCTCGATTTAGTCTGGTAAATCATCCACTCTTGTACTGGTTAAAACAATTTTAGGCTTCCTGACCACAATAAATTGTGTGTCTTCCTTCTTCTTAACCTCATTAAGAAGCTCCTTCCCACTCATGAGAAGTACAGTGTTGCTCACCTCTGGTTTCACTTCTTTAATCGGCAACAACATGTGAGTCCTTCCATTCTTCTCCAGGGTGTATGTGTTCTTTCTCCCATCATGAACCACATTGCTGTCATATTCCCACGGTCTACCCACCAATAAATGACAAACATCCATGGGAATGACATCACATACTATTTCATCCTTATATCCTTCTATTTTAAATTCAACTAAACATTGTTTAGTGACATTTACCTGATGTCCTTTTTGTAGCCACGAAACTCTGTATGGGCTTGGATGTACGCTAATCTCCAGCTCCATCTTTTCTACCATCTCTGTAGAAATGAGATTGTCTGTGATACCACTGTCCACTATTACCTTGCATACCCTATCTTTAGTCTTGCAAGCGGTCCGAAATAGACTGTTCCTTTGGGCTGGGTTCTCTGCTTCCTTCTTTGGCTTTAAGAGAACTTTCCTCATCATCAAGGATCTTCCACCCTCAACATCTTCTGCCTCAACATTCTGTCCTTGTGCTTTGGCAATGTGAGTTTCACCACCATCTTTCTTTCTGTCTGGACACTCATAATATTTATGTTTTTTTTTCCCACAGACAAAGCATTTCACTTCACCTCCTCGGTCTCTTCCTCTTCCTCTAGCTCGAGGAAAATTATTTCTATCAGCATACTTCCCTCTCTGTGAGCTTCCTCCTCTCTCAGTTTGAGGTTGAGGTTTCTTCCCCTCTTCTTTAGGTTTCTGAGTTCTATCTTGGACAATTGGTTTGCCTCTGGCTTGACTTCTACCTCGGCCTCTTTGACCTTGCTTTCAGCTTAGCTTCTCTTCAGCTTTTAGAGCCATCTGATAAGCATCTTCCACATTCCAAATGATCACCATGCTCATCTCATCTTGAATGTCATATCTCAGACCATTCATGTATCTGGCATCTTTTTCATCATCACTTTCTCGATGACCTGCCCTGATGTTTATATTGTAGAACTCTTCAGTGTATTCCTTCACTGACATCAACTTCTGTCTCAAATTCTGCATCCTTCGAAACAGATTGATTTGATAATCCTTGGGTATGAATTTGGCTTTCATCTTCGCAACCATTCTATCCCAACTTTTGATTTTCTGCTTGCCTTTGCAGCGTCTGTCAGCCTGCAGTTCATCCCACCATAGCGCTGCATGTTATTTAAGTCTAGTGACAACATGTTTGACTTTTCTATCTTCCTCGACATCCTCATAGTTGAAGTATTTATCTAGATCTCTAATCCAGTCTAGAAGCTATTCAACATACATGTTTCCCTCATACATGGGAATCTCCATCTCTGCTCTGGCACCTATCCTTGCAACAGCCCTGAATAGGCATTCATCTACAACATCTTCGGCTGCGACTTCTTCTCCTTCGTGTCCAGTCTCATTTTCACTTTCAGCTTCGTTGAAATCCCCAGCGTCGACTGTGCGCCTTTGTGTTGTCTCCATAGAATCAAGCCTAGCACATAGTTCGTGCATTTATCTTTCCACTGTTGGATCAAGCATAGCCACTGGCATGTCTCTTCTTCTTGGTAGCATGGTTGAGAAATATTCCTCTGTTCTCTGCTACAGAAAGCAAAGAATTGTTTTGTAGCTTCTGATACCAATTGATTTGTATTAGAGTGCTCTTCTTTCTCCTCTCGCTTCTTCTACCTGTAGTACACAAACAGAATCAATCTCTGATACCAATTTGACATAGACCCCAAACTCACAGGTCGAGATCCGCTCACAGGATCGCTCAAATCACCTTGAGCCGAAGTGGCTCTTTTAGATCCCTATCAGAAACTTCAACGAATTGATCCACAAGTCCTTATGAATTGAGCTTGCGTGAACAAACACCATGCATCAACCCAAATCTCCTTGA
The DNA here is from genome assembly GCA_009831015.1 of Picea engelmannii. Classification (NCBI taxonomy): domain Eukaryota; kingdom Viridiplantae; phylum Streptophyta; class Pinopsida; order Pinales; family Pinaceae; genus Picea; species Picea engelmannii. The sequence continues at coordinate 787,122 of ML784640.1, read as the reverse complement.
CCACAACAACGTCACGCCCTTCTCAAATTCGAGACTTCGGGTCTTGCAATTTTGGGATTCCTATTGTCAACTTTCTCGACCTTCTACTGTCAAAACCCAAAATGTTGATTCTCTGAAATATTTGGCCTCATCCTCCTCCATAGATGTATCGTATTTCAGCATTTTGGGAATCCCACAACAAGGAACCCCTACCTCTTGTCTTCAAAAATGCCGAAATGTCGAACCCTGAAACAATCAACAAGTTTGACTCTGCCTGGCGACAAGTATGCCACCTGTCATTTCCACTGTCCTCTATCTCTGACATGGATTATTACCACTTGTCACTCTTCCCGATTTTCGAGACTCTTGATCCCATAGCACTGCCTCCTTCGTTTCTCGACACTCGAAGTGACGAAATCCCGAACTCCACGCCAATTCCTGTCGCAACTCTCGACTTCGGGAATTTCGTTCCACTGTGCTCAACTCCTTGTCACTAGGATCCCCGAGATGCCGAAATGACACTTTCCACAAGGTTGATGACCAATACGTCTTCATTAAATCCAACTCTTAACCTTTCCACATCTCTCCTAGATCCTACGTTCCTCGCTACTTCTCGAATTCTCCACAGAGATATTCGACCGCTCGTTGCTCCTCAACGGCTTTTGCAAAATAGACCAAGGTTCTCCCTTATGAACCTTAATTCTACTGGGTAACTTCCACTCTCGTCTTTTTTTGAAGTAGTTTGACCTCCATCCTCCTTTCAAGTGTTCAAAGGTGTTAACCCTCCTGAGCTTTCTTTGGCAACTTCAAGCCTTGAACGAACTCCTTCATGCACTCCTTGCGGCAACCTTTCAAATACTTCTGGGTCTTTGATTATTTCGACTCTGTGCACTCCCTGTGATAGCAGTCCTTCAACTCTCCCCTTGGTTGATAAGTTCTGAAATTTCAACCTCCTGCGCACTCCTTGCACGACTTCTGCGCTTCTCCTGCACTTCTGCTGGAATGAGAACAATGATATCCCTCTTGAGCTTTCAGAGATAAACTATGAACCTTCGTCAATGCACTCCTTGCAGGAACTTCTCACTTAGGATGAGAAACAATTGAAACTCATTCACTTCCTCTCTCAAACTTCATATACTTAGCATGAAATCATACATTTAACCACAAAATAACAACAAAGGCATAACATAGAGAATAAAACAACTGTAAGCATACCATTCACCATGAGTAAATAGAAAACATCATAACACCATGAAATCTGAATCAAAACTTCATATATTAATTCAAAGCTCCTGTACATGGGGTTTTCTCTACAACTCTCTCTTCTTTAGCTCTCTTCTTCTGTGCTATGCTAATGATACAATGAATTGTCATAATACATGGATGAGCGTGTCTATATCTGTTTTCCCTCCTGCTCTCTAAACTGTCTAATCTATCATTTAAATCTACTTACTTTCATTAACTATGCATAAATGCATCTACATTCTATAGATGAGAGTGAATCGCTCATGATCTATTTACAACCTCCAATATATAAATGCAAAGTACGCCTTCTAGCTATTACATTAACACCCGCTCCTTTAAACTTTCGAAACGTGAGAAATGCGTGTTGCGCTTTCCAGCTGTCTTCCGCCTCCACGCTCACTTGACTGCTTACGATGCTCCTGCATCATAAGAGTTGGCACAGTTATCAAGACTTTGTCAATGGAAGGGAAAATTTTCCAGATTGGGAAAGACTATGGTCAGATCTAGTGCAAGAGGAGTTTAGGTGGAACACCAGATATGGATCTTCATCAAAGCGTGATGATGAAGAGGATTGTTCTTTGACTTCCAAGGAAAGGAAAGGGAAAGGGAAGAAATTCCAGTCAAAATCTAAGTCTAAAGTCAAGAAGATGGATTTTTCCAAAGTGAAGTGTTTTCACTATCACGAACATGGGCATATCACTACTAACTGTCTGCAAAAGAGGAAGAACAAGATGGTTGTTGGAGCTACAACTGGTGAGGCCCTTTTCTGGAAATTTGAACTTGAATTTTGTTTGATCGCATGCATGGCTTAAAGTGCATCGGGATCGGTGTGGTATTTGGATAGTGGTGCTTCCTGCCACATGATGGGAGATAAAGAGTATTTCAGTGACTTGGAGGAGAAATATCTCAGAATACATATAGAGATGGGCGACGATGGACGATATAGTGTGACTAGTATTGGTACCATTACCTTTCAGAGGGAGTCAGGTAAACCATTTCAATTGAAAATTTTTATGCATGTTCCAGGTCTGAAGAAAAACCTAGTCTCAATCGCAATGTTGGAGGACAGAGGCTATGATGTTGTTTTCAGTGATGGAAAATATTTCCTGTGACATAAAGCAATGGCTCAAGTAAAGAAGATAGGGATTCGAGTTAAGAATCTCTACATGCTGGAGGTAGATGGTTGTGGTGCCATGGTGGGCAAGGCAGAAAAAGTGGTGAGCCGATATGAGGGCGAATTATGGCACAGGCGATTAGGCCATATTCATAATGGATCCTTGAATATCATGCAACAAATATCTACTAGACTTCCAATGAGAACACTTTCTCAGTTAGATCAGTGCAAGGGGTGCACACTGGGGAAGTATGTAAAGTCCACCTTTGATGAAAAGGAGAACCATGCTTCGGTGATCCTGGAGAGAATTCACACAGATGTGTGTGGACCATTATCGATTTCTTCAACAAAAAAACATAGGTATTATGTTATTTTTGTTGATTACTTTTCTCATAAATGTTGGATATTATTCATGCAGAAGAAGGATCAAACATTCCCAAATTTCTGTGAATTTAAAGCATTGGTGGAGAAAGAGTCGGGGAAGCAAGTGAAGGCTCTAAGGAGCAATAATGGTGGAGAATTCATCTCTAACGAATTCAAAGACTTCTACAATAGAGAAGGAATTCAAACAAAACTCATAACGCCTCATAACCCCCAACAAAATGGGGTCACGGAGAGAAAGAACAGAATGATCGTGGGTGTTGCACTAGTGATGTTGCATGATCAGGGCCTACCAATGCATTTATGGGTGGAAGCATGAAATACTATGGTTTATGTGAAAAACCATTGTCCTCATAGACTACTTCGCATGAGTACACCTAAAGAAGCTTTCACTGGTAAGAAACTTGATGTTTCTCATTTTAAAATTTTTGGCTCATTTGTTTATGTGCATGTGACCAAGGATGCCAGGAAGAAGATGGAACCGACTGCTGAAGTTGGGATATTTGTGGGGTACATAGAAACACCCCATAATTATCGTGTGTATTTTCCTAACAGTAATATGATTGTTATGCGATGGGATATAAAATTCGATGAGGGGAAAGCCATGGGGTTGTCACTTGAGAGGGAGTTAGACTTGCATGTAGAACAGGAACTATTGGTTCCCAAAGATGAGTCTCAATATGTGGATCAGCCACATGAGGAGGTTCATGGAGTGGAGGAAACCACTCAAGAAGAGCCAGCCATCAGAAATGGCAGAAAGCACACCATGGAAGCTAACAGATTGAGACTAGATGTTGCACAGAATGTAGGAGCCCCTACTTCACAGCACAGACAGAGACAGTGTCCTGATCGATTTACTGGATACATGGCTCTCATGAGCAAATGTATTATGACTGAACCATCTTCCTTTCAGGAAGTAGTGCAGGATCCCACTTGGGTTGATGCTATGGTGGAGGAGTATGAATCCATTGTCAAAAAAAGTGCATGGGAAATTGTCCCAAGACCGGTCGACAAATCATTGATAGGTTCAAGATGGATCTACAGGGTAAAGCAAGCTGTTGATGGGAGTGTGGAGAAATAAAAAGCTAGGTTTGTGGCCTGAGGCTTCTCATAGATCAAGGGGATAGATTATGATGATACCTTTGCACCTGTCGCAAGGTACTCTTCCATAAGATCCATCCTTGCACTCTCAACACAGATGGGCTAGCGCATTCATCAGATGGATGTAAAAACTGTGTTTCTCAATGGGAACATTGAGGAAGAAGTGTACATTGAACAAACATAAGGTTTTGAGACCTTTGATAGAGATTCGCATGTGTGTAGACTCAAGAGAGCACTGTATGGGCTGAAGAAAGGACCCCATGCTTGGTACACTCAGATATATAGTTATTTCACCGGATTGGGCTTCACCAAAAGTGAAGCGGATGAAAACCTATACCAAATTTTGGTGGAGGGTAATATTTTAATCATTGTTCTTTATGTCGATAATTTAATACTGACTGGTGATGAGAAGCTGATACACTCATGTAAGGATGACGTTACAAAGGAGTTCAAGATGAAGGATTTGGGCCTTCTTCATTATTTCCTTGGATTGGAAATATGGGAGCGAGATGGTGAAATTTTTATGTCTCAAGGAAAGTATGCAAGGGAGATAATGGGTAAGTTTCACATGGAGGGATACAAACCCATGGATACTCCTCTTCCAGGAAACTGGAGGAAAGAGGATGATACTTCTGGAGAGGTAGTGATTCTACTATCTATCGATAGTTAGTGGGTTCGCTAATTTATTTAGTGAACACAAGACTGAACATTTTCTATGCGGTTAACCACCTAATTCAAGCGATGGTTAAGCCTACCAAACTATTTTGGAAGGCGGGTAAGCATGTCCTGAGATATCTGAAGGGCACATCTGAGTATGGATTATGGTACAGATAGACGGATGAGGTGAAGTTGCATGGCTTCACGGATGCAGATTGGGTGGGCAACCCAACGGACAGAAAGAGCACATCAGGGGGGATCTTTAGTATCGGATCTACAACTTTTTCTTGGTACAACAGGAAACAAAGATCCATGGCACTTAGTTCAGTGGAAGCGGAATACATGGCAGCGAGTCAAGTTGCATGTGAGGCTATATCGATGAGAAAGATCTTGGTTGGTTTGTTTGGTTCTCATTTAGATCCGACAGTGATTCATTGTGATAATCATATTTGCATTAAACTCTCGATTAATACTTTGTTTCATGATAGATCTAAGCATATAGATATCTAGTATCATCATCTCAGAGATTGTGTGCAGCGGAAGATCAGGATGCAGACATTCTGATGAAGGTGCTCACCAGGAGAAAATTCAAATATCATAGAGACAGGATCGGCGTGAAAGATAATCCCTTTCTTGTTGAGAGGGAGTGATACAAGTGGATATCGGTGGCCACCCACCTTTTCCAACTGGCTCAAAATAGTTTTCTGGCAAATTTGGCAATTTACTATTTTTAGTAGTTTTTAACTTCTAGGGCCATTTTGAGGGCCCAAATGAAGGTTTTCCGAGATTAAGGTTCAAAATCATAACCAAGAGCATTATTGATCCCCCAAAATGAATCTCCTCGATGATACCTTTCCAACGATCTATCATACACCTAAAACGAAGATCGTATGCAAAAGTTACGACCCCGAGAAGTTGATGTACTAACTTACCCAAATGGGGCCCACATGACTTTTGACGCTTCATCTCCTAGGGTTAGGTTTTTGGATGTCTAGGAATTTTGAAATTCCTATTTATTATAAAAATTCCTTCAAAGCCTCATTGTAATCATCTTCTTGTGAATGCGAGTAGCCGTCACATCTCTTCTCAGAGATAAGCTGCCACCATTCTAGCGAGTCGTTGTACATTTATTTCATTAATAGAAATCATGCATTACTGCATATATGTGTTTATGGTTGCATCTCTAATACATTTATGTTATATTATTGAATACATGTGATATATCTGTGCATTTCTTTATTATATCTCTGCTCTCATTTCATGTCGAAAATAATCTGGATCAGTGGTATCAGAGCAGGCTGTTCTTGGTCATTTTTTTTAGTGCATGTCCCCGACAAGGTTTGAGTATAGAAAGTTGGGTCTCAAGCTTGTCTCTCTTGAGGACAATCACTCTCTCACACCCAAGAAATCCTCAATGGTGGAAGAAAATAAAAACGATGGAGCAGACGATCTTATCAGCCTGTTGCTTGAGCAAGCTCTCATGCGACAGAGGGACGAAATGACGGAGAATTTTTCCCACATCCTTCAACGCCTGCCAATAGCAATAGGCACATCTTCATCAAGCGGCCACTTTGGAGGCACCTCGCCTTTCAAGGTACAATTTAATTTTGATATTCTTGTATTTGAAGGAAAGATAGATGCAGAAGCCCTAGACAAATGGTTAAATCTGCTAGAAGGTTATTTCTCTGTTCACAAATTTTTCAACAAAGAAAAGATCACCTTTACACTCCTTAAAGCTCTCCCCCATGTCAAGCATTTGTGGGAAACTTATTGGGAGCAAAGTTCCGTAGAGGAGTCTGAAATATATGGGTTCGATCCCACTTGAGATTTTTTTATGGATGCGGTAAAGGAACAATATTACCCTATTGGAAACTATGAGGACCAGTACATGAGATGGACCACACTGTGACAAGAGAGGGGCCAAGTAGTTCCAGAGTTCACCAATACCTTCCATACCTTGCGCACCAATATGGGGATCAAAGGCTCCGAACAACATTTGGTTCTGAAATACCATGGGGCTCTACACAGATACATCCAAACTGAAATGGATTTTCTGGACATCTTATCACTCGGTGCTACCTATCAATATGCTGTTAAAATCAAGCAAAAATTTAAGCACCAGAACAAACAGGATTTTGGTTCTGCAAATCCGCAACAACCAAAGTATGACAAAGACGTACCTAACAAACAGTCTCCTGAAAACTAGTCCAAGCCACATGAAAAGAAGGGTCACAGGAAGACAAAGAAGGACACCAGAAAATGGTGCGATTTCCACAAAATCCCCTGGCACAACACCAGAGAATGTCACTCAAAACAATCATTGGTGGTCGTGATCAACGACAAGGAGCCAAACCCTGATTCAAAATCTGATTCTGAAAACACTGGTAAAGGATAGATCATTGACGTAGACCCCACTGCTATTGTCGCGACCGCATCAATTCAACCAAAAGAACCAATAGATCCTTAAGAGGGGGAGCGTCTTTTTCATTCACAGATGTGGGTGAAGGGGACCCCGCTGCATTTTATTTTTGATATCGGAATCTAGAAAAACCTCATCTCAGCAGAGGTCGTCAAACAGTTGGGATTGTCGACAATGCCACACCCGTAGCCATACAACATTGGGTGGCTTCGCCAAGGATGACATCTCTGTGTCAGCCAGCAATTTCGATTGTCATATGGCATCCAACCCTTCAAGGATGAGGTATTATGCGTTGTTTCCCCTCTAGATGTCTGTGATGTTCTCTTGGGCGAACCATATATGTAGAAGTGCCACACTATTTATGAGTCTCGACCCCGAGTGTCATTGTTTCTCTTGGGGGTCATCTCTATAGAATACCAGAGGTAGCTTTGACTACTGCTCCACCTAAAAAGTGTCGCAAGGTAGTGTCTCATACTGCAAAATTCATCATCTTCACAATCTGTTCAAAAGGGGAACAGAAGACACTGCAACCACTACAGCTTCACCCCAAGCACCTTCTATCCAATAGAAGCAGGTCGACAAGGTTGCAAAAAAGTGAAAAGATTCCTTATTCACACCATCCTCTCATGTAGCCCGACTTGTTGAACAACCTCAGCCTCAATAGGTTCATGATAGGCTTCCACAAACTTAGCAGCATGTCGTCTCCAGCAAGGCAAGCAGCTCACCGAGATGCAGATTCAGCAAACGCTTTTCCTTCTCCCCCGGGAACTCAATGCAATGGATACCATTTATTCCTAATGAGAGAGGATTGATACAGGTGGATATCGGTGGCCACCCACCTTTTTAGACTGACTCAAAATAGTTTTCTGGCAAATTTGACAATTTACTATTTTTAACAGTTTTTAACTTCCGGGGCCATTTTGAGGGCCCAAATGAAGTTTTTTCGAGATATATGTTATCAATGATATCCAAAGGCATTATTGATCCCCCAAAATTAATCTCCTCTATGATACCTTTCCAATGAGCTATCATACGCCTAAAACGAAGATCGTATGCAAAAGTTATGACCCCAGGAAGTTGATGTACTAACTTACCCAAATGAGGCCCACATGACTTTTGGCATTCTTGTTTATTTTAAAAAGGCCTTTAGAGCCTCATTGTAATCATCTTCTTGCGAATGCGAGTAGCCATCACATCTCTTCTCAGAGATAAGTTGTCACCATTCTAGCGAGTCTTTCACTCTATATTTACAGTCAATGTACATTTATTTCATTAATAGAAATCGTGTATTACTGTATATATGTATTTATGGTTGCATCTCTGATACATTTCTGTTATATTATTGAATACCTAGGATATCTCTGTGCATTTATTTATTATATCTCCACTCTCATTTCGTGCCGAAAATAATCTGGATAAGTGGTATCAGAGCAGGCTGTTCTTGGTCATTTTTTTCAGTGCATGTCCCCGACGAGGTCTCAGTAGAGAAAGTTGGGTCTCGAGCTTGTCTCTCTTGAGGAAAATCGCTCTCACACACCCAAGAAACCCTCAATGGTGGAAGAAAAGAAAAATGATGGAGCAGACGATCCTACCAGCCTGTTGCTTGAGCAAGCTCTCGTGTGATAGACGGACGAAATGATGGAGAATTTTTCCCACATCCTTCAACGCCTGCCGATAGCAATAGGCACATCTTCATCAAGCGACCACTTTGGAGGAACCTCACCTTTCAAGGTACAAGTTAATTTTGATATTCCTGTATTTGAAGGATAGATAGATGCAGAAGCCCTAGACAAATGGTTAAATATGCTAGAAGGTTATTTCTCTATTCACAAATTTTTCGACAAAGAAAAGATCACCTTCGCACTCCTTAAAACTCTCCCCCATGTCAAACATTGGTGGGAAACTTATTGGGAGCATAGTTCCACAAAGGAGTCTGAAATATATGGGGTCAATCCCACTTGGGGGTTTTTTGTGGATGCGGTAAAGGAACAATATTACCCTATTGGCAACTTTGAGGACCAGTACATGAGATGGACCACACTGCGGAAAGAGAGGGGCCAAGTAGTTCCGGAGTTCAATACTACCTTCCATATCTTGTGCACCAAGTTGGGTATGAAATATTCCAAATGAAATTTGGTTCTAAAATACCATGGGGCTCTACACAGATACATCCAAGCTGAAATGGATTTTCTAGACATCTCATCACTCGGTGATGCCTATCTATGTGTTGTTAAAATCGAGCAAAAAATTAAGCACCAAAACAAACAGGATTTTGGTTTTGTAAATCTGCAACAACCAAAGTATGACAAAGACGTCCCTAACAAATAGTCTCCTGAAAACCAGTCCAAGCCACATGAAAAGAAGGGTCACGAGAAGACAAAGAAGGACACCGGAAAATGGTGTGATTTCCACAAAATCCCCTAGCATGACACCGATCAATGTCGCTCAAAACAGTCATTAGTGGTCGAGATCAAAGACAAGGAGCCGAACCCTGATTCAGAATCTGATTCTGAAAATACTGGTAAAGGACATATAATTGACGTAGACCCCACTGCTATTGTCGCGACCACATCAATTCAACCAAAAGAACCAATAGATCATGAAGAGGGGGAGTGACTTTTTCATTCATAGATGTGGGTGAAGAGGACCCCGCTGCATTAATCGTTGATAGCGGAAGCCAGAAAAACCTCATCTCAAAAGAGGTTGTCAAACAATTGGGATTGTCGACAACGCCACACCCACAACCATACAACATCGGGTGGCTTCGCCAAGGATGAGATCTTTGTGTCAGCCAACAATGTCGATTGTCATATGGCATCCAAAACTTCAAGCATGAGGTATTATGAAATGTTTCCCCACTAGATGTTTGTGATGTTCTCTTGGGCCAACCATATATGTGGAAGCGCCACGCTGTTTTTGAGTCTCGACCCTGCAGTGTCATTGTTTCTCTTCTGGGTCATCTCTACAAAATACCAGAGGTAGTTCTGACTAATGTTCCACCTAAAAAGTGTTGCAAGGTAGTATCTCGTACTACAAAATTTAGCTTCTTCACAATCTGTTCAAAAGGGGAACAGAAGGACATTGCAACCATTATAGCTTCGCCCAAAGCACCTTCTATCCAACAGAAGCAGGTCGACAAGGTTGCAACAAAGAAAAAAGATTCCTTCTGCACACCGTCCTCTCATGTATCCTGACTTGTTGAATAGCCTCAGCCTCAACAGGTTCATGACAGGCTTCCACAAACTGAGCAACGTGACGTCTCCAACAAGGCAAGCAACTCACCAAGATGCAGATTCAACAAATGATTTTCCATCTCCCCCGAGAAATCAATGCAATGGAGACCATTTCTTCCCAATGAGGGAGGATTGATCTAGGTGGATATCGGTGGCCACCAACCTTTTCCAACTGGCTCAAAACAACTTTCTGGAAAATTTGACAATGTACTATTTTTAGCAGTTTTTAACTTTCGTGGCCATTTTGAGGGCCCAAATGAAGGTTTTTCGAGATCGAGGTTCTTAATGATTGCCAAAGGTATAATTGAGCCCCCAAAATGAATATCGTCAATGATACCTTTCCAATGAGCTATCATACACCTAAAACGGAAATCATATGGAAACGTTACAACCCCAGGAAGTTGATGTACTAACTTACCCAAATGGGGCCCACATGACTTTTGGCGCTTCATCTCGTAGGGTTAGGTTTTTGGATGTCTAGGAATTTTGGCATTCCTGTTTATTGTAAAAAGGCCTTCAAAGCCTCATTGTAATCATATTCTTGTGAATGCGAGTAGCTGTCACATCTCTTCTCAGAGATAAGCTGCCACCATTCTAGCGAGTCTTTCACTCTATATTTTTACAGTTGTTGTACATTTCTTTAATTAATAGAAATCATGTGTTACTGTATATTTTCATTTCTCGTTGGATCTTTGATACATTTATGTTATATTATTGAATACCTGCGATATCTCTATGCATTTCTTTATTATATCTTCGCTCTCATTTCGTGTCGAAAATAATCTGGATTAGTGGTATCAGAGCAGGCTGTTCTTGGTCGACTTTTTCAGTGCATGTCCCTGATGAGGTATGAGTATAGAAAGTTGGGTCTCAAGATTCTCTCTCTTGAGGAAAATTTCTCTCGCAAACCCAAGAAACCCTCAATGGCGGAAGAAAAGAAAAACGATGGAGCATACGATCTTATCATCCTGTTGCTTGAGCAAGCTCTCATGCGACAGAGGGACGAAATGATGGAGAATTTTTCCCACATCCTTCAATGTTTGTCGATAGCAATAGGCACATCTTCATCAAGAGGCCACTTTGGAGGCACCTCGCCTTTCAAGGTACAAGTTAATTTTGATATTCCTATATTTGAAGGATAGATAGATGCAGAAGCCCTAGACAAATGGTTAAATCTGCTAGAAGGTTATTTCTCTGTTCAAAAAAATTTCAACAAAGAAAAGATCACCTTCACACTCCTTAAAGATCTCCCCCATGTCAAACATTAGTCGAAATCTTATTGGGAGAAGAGTTCCATAGAGGATTTTGAAATATATGTCATTGATCCCACTTGGGATTTTTTTGTGGATGCGGTAAAGGAACAATATTACCCTATTGGCAACTATGAGGACCAGTACATGAGATGGACCACACTACGGCAAGAGATAGGCCAAGCAGTTCCAAAGCTCACCAATACCTTCCATACCTTGCGCACCAGGTTGGGTATCAAAGGCTCTGAATGACATTTGGTTCTGAAATACCGTGGGGCTCTACACAGATACATCCAAACTGAAATGGATTTTCTGGACATCTCATCACTCGGTATTGCCTATCGATATGTTGTTAAAATCAAGAAGAAATTTAAGCACTAGACCAAAAGGGATTTTGGTTTTGCAAATCCGCAACAACCAAAGTATGACAAAGACGTCCCTAACAAACAGTCTCCTGAAAACTAGTCCAAGCCACATGAAAAGAAGGGTCACGGGAAGACAAAGAAGAACACCGGAAAATGGTACGATTTCCACAAAATCCCCTGGCACAACAACGATGAATGTCTCTCAAAGAAGTCATTGGTGGCTGAGATCAAAGACTAGGAGATGAACCCTGTTTCAGAATCTGATTCTGAAAATACTAGTAAAGGACAGATCATTGATGCAGACCCCACTACTATTGTCGCGACTGCATTAATTCAACTAGAAGAACCAACATATCCTGAAGAGGGGGAGTGCATTTTTCATTCACAGATGTGGGTGAAGGGGAGCCTACTACATTTTATTATTGATAGCGGAAGCCAGAAAAACCTCATCTCAGCAGAGGTCATCAAACAGTTGGGATTGTCGACAACACCACACCCGCAGCCATACAACATCGGGTGGCTTTGCCAAGGACAAGATCTTTGTGTCAGTCAGCAATGTCGATTGTCATATGGCATCCAACCCTTCAAGGATGGGGTAGTATGCAATGTTGCCCCACTAGATGTCTGTGATGTTCTCTTGGGCCAACCATATATGTGGAAGTGCCACGTTGTTTATGAGTCTTGACCCCGCAGTGTCATTGTTTCTCTTGGGGGTCATCTCTACAGAATACCAGAGGTAGTTCCGACTATTGTTCCACCTAAAAGGTTCCGCAAGGTAGTATCTCATACTGCAAAATTCAGCTTCTTCGCAATCTGTTCAAAAGGGGAACAGAAGGACACTGCAACCATTACAGCTTCGCCCCAAGCACCTTCTATTCAACAGAAGCAGGTCGACAAGGTTGCAGCAAAGTGAAAAGATTACTTCTACACACCATCCTCTCATGTAGCCTGACTTTTTGAACAACCGTAGCCTCAACAGGTTCGTGACAGGCTTCCACAAACTAAGTAGCGTGACATCTCCAACAAGGCAAGCAACTCACCAAGATGCAGATTCAGCAAACGCTTTTCCCTCTCCCTCGGTAAATCAATGCAATGGACACCATTTCTTCCTAAAGAGGGAGCATTGATCCAAGTGGATATCGGTGGCCACCCACCTTTTCCGATTGGCTCAAAATAGTTCTCTGGCAAATTTGACAATTTACTATTTTTAGCAGTTTTTAACTTTCGGAGCCATTTTGAGGGCCCAAATGAAAGTTTTTTGAGATTGAGGTTCTCAATGATATTTGAAGGAATTATTGAGCCCCCAAAATGAATATCCTTGACGATACCTTTCCAACGAGCTATCATATGCCTAAAATGAAGATCGTACACAAAAGTTACCCAAACGGGGCCCACATGAATTTTGGCGCTTCATCTCCTAGAGTTAGGTTTTTGGATGTCTATGACTTTTGGAATTCTTGTTTATTGTAAAAAGGAATTCAGAGCCTCATTGTAATCATCTTCTTGCGAATACAAGTAGCCGTCACATCTCTTCTCAGAGATAAGCTGCCACCATTCTAGTGAGTCTTTCACTCTGTATTTTTACAGTCGTTGTACATTTCTTTCATTAATAGAAATCATGTATTATTGTATATCTGTGTTTATGGTTGCATCTCTGATACATTTCTGTTATATTATTGAATACCTGTGATATATCTGTGCATTTCTTTATTATATCTCCGCTCTCATTTCGTGCTGAAAATAATCCGGATCAGGGAGTGTTGAAAAGTCAACAAGAAACATGTGTCTAATTTACTTTTCCCTTAAATAAATTGGACATTAAATATTAATCTTTTCTCTCATTTATAACTGAGTGATTTGGAGTTGTAACAGAATTATAAGTGTACTTAAGTGAGTTAATCTTAGTTTTACTAGTTGTAACTAAACTTGCAATAGTGAGAGTTCAATGAATTAATTATTCATTAATTCACAATCAGTGAACTCACATGCAGCTGAAGATTCGCCACGGTTAACTACATGCATGTCAGATCCAGTGGAGACCAAGTTGAGATAACATGTGAAAGGGACAGTTTGACTATCAGTTTTGATTTGAGTGAAGTGCACCCATGCAATCACACATGCAGTGGATATGCTCATGAGCATGTGCAAACTAGGCAATTCGAATTCATTGTGAGAATTCAAATTGGAAGGATTGTGCAGAGGAGGCAAGCTGTCTGGACACAGAGAATTGGCACATGTATTTGCCGAGTTTTTGTATGACAGCGTGAGACGATTGTGTTTTACTGAGAGCTCTTGGGTTAGAGTTTTGTATGAGATTGTTTCATGATCCATGATATACATAATATATGATAGTGGGGTTTTTAGCTTTATGCTTTCCCGGTAAAACTTCTGTGTTATGTGTTCTTTATATTTCACTTTGTGATCGTGGTTTAAATTTCCTTAAGAATATTAGTAGAAGCGATTATGTGTTTAATAGTGGCATATAATTGTTAGATCATGAGAATAGAAAGAAATGTTTAATTTGTATTGAAATTTCTACAATAATAACTCTGGAAATTTATTTTCATCTGTAAAGTCATGGCCGACATACTTTAAACTTGGTATCAAACTTAACATGTTATCTTCCACAATCACTCCCTCTGGAATTTTTGGCTCCATGAGTGGGTATTTCACATCTTTCTGTAAGTCGACCATTTGTGTAGATGGATTTCTTGGTGGTATGTAGTCCCTCGAGAAAATCGACATTGAGGAGGATGCCTACTATGTCTCTTCAACTACAGGTGTCATTGTTAGTTGACTGCACTATTTTGTTCGTAATTTTGTTGAAGTCTGTTGAAATCGCTACTGCCTTGGGTGGTTCCATCTTCTCCTGCAGTTGTTCTCTATGTGCAACTGAGTTATCCAGTTGGGCTCTAAAACTCATCTCTACAACTCATCTCTTTAACTCGTCTCTATATGTGAATGATAATTGACAATAACCTTCCCTCATCGATGCTTCTCTTTCTTATATACCTCATTAGTAATTGTTAGCTTCCCTTCACACCTAAACTTTCTTTCGAACCCACTAGTGATTTTCATTCATTACTTTCCAAAATGCTTCATTAACTCATTATCTTCGGCAATATATCCAATAGATTCTCCATCCTTTCAAAATATCTTTTCCAATATGCATTTATGGTTGCACAATGCCACTACTTAGCCATCATGGTAGCTCTTTATTGCATGTCTCATCATGGATTTTCTTAAATGATCTTAATTGTTATCTCGGCAACTCTACTTTTGTGTGATCTTTTCTCCCTCCTCAAACTTCCGTCCTTCATCTGTGCACTCTTCTTCTTTCTTTTTTCTCTTTTGTGACATTTTCCCTCTTTTTCCTTATTACCTACTAAGCTTAACTACTTGGACTTGTCAACTTTCTACTTCTTCCTTGAACCATTTTCTTGTTTTTTCCTATTTTTCTTGTTTTTTCTTTCTTTTTTTCCCTACACTATAATACACTATGGTACACATTCAGTGAATTTTGGATTAGTGCATGGAAGCACGATTGTCCCTATACAATTTCAGCCTACTTCTGTTAACCAATGCTTCCATAGCTTCTCCATCCAACTTCTCCAGTTGAAGAACATCTAATTCTGTCACATATATAATAACGTATTGTCCTAACCAGTGCATATGGATATTCCCTATTGTAAATGTGTTGAACCTACACATAATAGATCTAGATAGAAAATGCTACACACATTTGCAAAGAGAAACTGAGAAAGAAGAAGGAGAGAAAGAATGGAAGAATTCTCATTAACCGTTATTCCACACTCAAAGAGTGAATAATTTACAATAGATATAGGATACATGAGTAGATAATGATCCATAGTGGTGGTCTAGAGTGATCTGGACACACACCAATAGTTACGGGAGTAAACTGCCACCTAGTCTAGTCTCTTAGGCAGTTATGGGAGTGAACTTCCACCTAGTCTGAGTTAACTAGTATATCAATCTTTAGTTAGCTGACTGAAACATAGTGAAGTGAGGAGGAGATCAACAAATCATAAGTAATGCGCTAGTCTGGTGATGATCCCAATGAAAATGTGCATTATCTAGTGATGATCCCAATGACAATGTGCATAAGCTGGTGATGATCCCAATGTGGCATGGTGATAATCCCAATGTAGCGTCTAGACTCCACTGGACTGATCAAACTGAAGTGAAAACTGAAGAGAATATTATCCCTAGAGGAATATTCTTCCTAAAATATAGGATACTGAATAATGACTAATAAACAAGGAAAAACATTAGGAAAAATAAATCCTAGGTGTGTGTGAAGTAACTCAAACACCCCCCCTCAACATCACTATGGTGAAAATAAAGAATGGGTCCCGGCAACAAGGCCATGTTAGGTACCCAAATATAAAAGATACACTAAAAATAAAGTGAGGAAAGAGGGAAAACCTCATGGGAAACCCCCCCCCCAAATTACAATGCATAATAAAATAAAAATGAGAAGGAATAAAAAGTAGTTGCTAAGCAATCGTGTCCTTCACTCCAAGAAGACCTCGCAATTGTGCAAGTTTTTACTCATTGAAGATTTTGTTGAAGATGTAGATGTTTGCATGGATATGATGAAGTAGATGAACTATTGATATTTCCACGCATATCCACTTTGTCTTCATGTAATAAAGAAGATCCAAATAAAGTTTGGATGAAATTTTGAAAACCGTGCGGTCGTTTCCAGAAAAATGTTGAAATTTTGTTGATTTTAAAATGATCATAACTTCATTTCCCGAACTCCGTTTCAGACGATTGTTGTTTTGAAATTGTATATTTTCCCAAGAGGAATTCAAATATCCAATTTGTTTCCGAAAAACGTTCTCATAAAATATCATAATTGAGTCTAATGTGCACGGCTCCCTTTTTGTGTCATAAGATGCATGCATTGCACATGGAAAAGTGTCTACATGTAACTCCTGAGATGCATGCCATATATCTTCCACATGAAATTCAAAAAAAAAATCTAAAATGGAGTAGAAATAATCTTCAATTAATGGAATACAAATATGTGCAAATACTTTTGTAGAAGACTCTTCATAATAAGATTGATCTTCTGATGGCTTCTCTTCTGGCTCTATCTATTCAACCTCCTGCATGAAATCTTCACAATATTCTTTATTCCTAAATAGATCCTCCAATTTGGTCCATAATTCATTTGGAGTTTATGCTTGTGATTCATCATATACTTGGTATAGAATTTCTGGAGAAATAGACAAGAAGATAAATACTATGGCCATATCTTGTCTATTGAGAAAGTCATTTTTCTCATTGGTGGAATCAGGCTCTACTTCCATTTTCATGGTTATTTGGTATAAACCTCTACTTCTGAGAAGAAGTAGAATCTTTGTCTTCCACTCCAAATAGTTATGAGGCGTGAGAATTATTGTCGGTGAATAAAACATATATTCCATCTTTTTTCCATTCTTCAATCAGTACCTGGAAAAATAATTTGGTGTAGTTTTTTCTTAGAAATATTTTGACTCTGATACCATATAAATGTATTGAACCTGCACATAATAGATCTGGATAGAAAATTCTACACACATTTGTGGAGAGAAATTGAGAAAGAAGAAGAAGGTGAGAAAGAATGGAAGAATTCTTATTAACCGTTATTCCACATTGAAAGAGTGAATAATTTACAATATATATAGGATGCATGAGTAGATAATGAGCCATAGTGGTGGTTTAGATTTATTTGGACATGCACCAAAAGTTACGAGAGTAAACTGCCACCTATTCTAGTCTCTCAGGAAGTTATGAGAGTAAACTGCCACCTAGTCTAAGTTAACTAGTCTACCAGTCTTCAATTACCTGACTGAAACAGAGTGAAGTGAGGAGGAGATCAGGAAATCATGAGTAATGCATTACTCTGGTGATGATCCCAATGACAATGTGCATTAGCTGGTGATGATCCCAATGTTTCATGGTGATAATCCCAATGTAGCATCTAGAATCCACTCAACTAATCAAACTGAAGTGAAAACTTAAGAGAATATTCTCCCTAGAGGAATATTATTCCTGAAATATAGGAAACTAAATAATGACTAATAAACAAAGAAAAACCTTAGCAAAAATAAATCCTAGGTGTGTGTGAAGTAACTCCAACACCTGTGTTCTCCAGAAACGTACTGTTGTAAACTAACACTAAGTCTTCTATCTGAAATTTCTTTTGCTTGATATGCTTGTCATGCCAAGATTTCTCGCGTGCTTTCTATACTTACTGATGGAAACTTGTGATGAAACAGTCTTATCCTAATTCTGTAAGTCCTGATAATATATGTTATACTACACCAAAATATGTAAGTTTCATCATCGCATCAATGCCCAAACTTGGTACAATAAACTCCATCAGCATAATCACTTATTCTCCATATGTTAACCTGAATGGAGTTTGTCCTGTCAACTTCTTTCCTATGGTCCTCTATTCCCATAACATTGTTGGAATATTTCATTTGTAGTCATCCTGACTTACATTTCAAATCTTTGTTAGAACATGTTCCAAAATATTATTGAAAGCTTCTACTGTGCCATTTCCTAAGGATGGTATGGTGTACTCTTCTCATGGTGGATTTAAAAATCCTCGCTTAATGTTGCAATAGTCCTATCAATAAATGTGTTCCCTTATCGCTCATGAGTAATTCAGGGCATCCAAACCTTGTGACTACATTCTTGAACAAAAATTGTGTTGTTGTCTCCACACTATAGTATGTAACTGGCTCTACGTTGTTCCATCTAGTTAAATAGTTTGTCATAGTAATAATGTACCTTGCTCCTGATATCCTAGCTGGTGGATTAATTGGCCCAACAAAGTCCACTTCCCATTTATCAAATGCTTGTAGTTTCACTTTTCGGACTAAGGGAATTTCATCTCTCTTAGACGGCTTCCCAAGTGTCTTGCAAATGCCGAAACTCTGATAGAATTGTTTGGCATCCTTATGCAGTGTAGGCCACAATAATCCTTTGCACAAAATATTCTAGGATGTTTCTTTTCCTGCATAGTTTCCTCCTACAACTCCTTCATGCATCTCTGACAATACCATATTTATTTCATTCTCCAATACACAACATTGCAAAAATCTTGTCTGTGCCTAACTTATATAAATTTCCTACTATCAACTGGTAGTTTGTTTCTTTCACTACAAGTTTCTTCTTATGCGCTACTGTAAATTCGGATGGAGCTACTCTTGTTCTAAAAAACTAAACTATATCTGCAAAATAGTCCTCAACCATCTGAATTGAAAATAAAGGCATGTCCAGAAAATTGTCATCCAATTTCTCTACATCTTCTCTTGACAGTATGCATAACAAATGAATTAGTCTTGAGTGAAACTTTCTTAGTTTCAAGATCACCTCAAAGTCATATTCTTCAAAAAATATTAACTACCTACATGTTCCTCCCCCCAACACTGTCTTGTTCAATAGGTATCTCAGCGTAGAGTTTTCTGTATACATATTGAAGTGCGATCCAAGTAGGTAATGTCTAAATTTTAGTGAGGCATATACCATCGCCAAACCTTCGTGTTCTGTCGTGGTATAGTTTTTCACTATAGATGATAATTTCCTTCTAGCAAATGCAATTAGATGGTCTATCTCACCTTCACCTGGTTGTGCCAAAACTTCTCCCAATGCTATAGATGATGCATGACCATATACATAAAATTATTTCCTTCAGTTAGGAAAAACTAAAATTAGTGCAGTGACCATATTCTTTTTCAATGTATCCAGAGTCTTCTAACATTCATCATTCCAATAATACTTCACTTCCTTTTTCAGTAACTTATCCATATGGGTTTTGACCTGCGCATATCTGTTATAACCAAGAATTTATCCACATATGCATACATGGAATTTGGCCCTTTTACTTGCAATTTTTTCCAAGCCATCACTAACTTTCTCTTCTTAAAAACTCATTTTTTGAAGATGTACGCACCCTGTACCAATACTTCTCATGTAAATATGCCTGCTGCACCACTACAACTCATGTACATACGCATGTTGCACCATTGCAGCCCGCGTATACTTGCAAAATTTGCAAAAATTAAAAACTTGCAAGGAATTCATTGAGATTATGGGCTATTGGGTAGTTTCCCAACTAATCCACTGCATATAGCCCATCACCCAACCGAATAACCATCCTTTTGTCATATAAAAGGAGGTGTTGGGGTCTCATTCCACATCTAGATATAAGAATAGTGAAAGTCTTCTCGTTTCACATCCCCTCTTTGCCCCAAGCATTTCCAACCTTGTTGTGAGAATTTCTTGAGACTTCCTCATTTTTCCCTTTTTCCCCCACAAGAACCCATTCCATTTCCCAAGAACATGGTTGAGAGGATAAAGATACATGGATATGAAATTGGAG
Organism: Picea engelmannii; assembly: GCA_009831015.1. NCBI lineage: Eukaryota > Viridiplantae > Streptophyta > Pinopsida > Pinales > Pinaceae > Picea > Picea engelmannii. The sequence continues at coordinate 766,974 of ML784640.1, read as the reverse complement.
CTTGGTGAAGAGGATCCCAAATGAGGTTCGAGGAGCAGTAGTCGAATTTGGTTGTAAGTGATCATTGTATTATCAATAAAAGAAGTACTTTTCCTGTCCCAAAAACATGATGTGTCGAATGTTTGCATTGTATTTATGTTTTTATTCTAACATCTAACCCTTATCTATGTAAGAAATGTATGCTTGTAGCTTTATTTTTGTCTATATTTGAATGCAGGCTATCCTTGGGAGGAGGTTTGCAGTCAACATAGCAACCAAGTGCGAGAGGATCATCACCAGACACAGAGTAAAGGTACAGTTACATGATCCTTCTCATTTTACTTTTCTTGCATAAATCTGGGGTAGGTTTGGGATATTTAGATAAGTAGGAGACTTTTAAACGGTTATGGATCTGCCTACATAGTAAACCCTAGTGTAGCCATAGGGTGGTTTTTCTCGCTAGCAGAACTGGTGACCATAGCGGGGGAGGATCTAGGGTTTTAGGGGATTTTTTGGGTGTTTGATTGGTTTTATATCTTTTTTCGTTTTTGTGAGTCTGTTGAGTGTTTTAAGGGATTCTGGTCTCCTGTTGGTGCCATACCAGTTCTCTCTGCCCTATCAGTCTGTATGTTTCATTTCTTTTTTTAAGAAATACAGAGGTGTATGCAGCCTACTGTGGGTCAACATATGTACATACACACTTCTTTATAGACAGCCTGCGTACATACGTAGGCTTCTTAAGCATCAATAGCGTACCTAGTTCAAGGGACTGTTTTTAAGAAGTGGCAGTCAACCTCTTCCCTTATTAAGGTTTTTACTTCTCAGGGTCTTGTTAGGACCACATATTGTACCCTTTTTGCCCATACGTTTTGCTATTATTTTACCCTTCATCACCTGCATTTTGACTTATACTATCATTTCATCTGATCATTCCAAGGTATACAACGTCCTTTCTCATTACTTTATGCTTAATCCGTTTTGCATAATACTTTACATTACTTTTGAACCTAACCATTGATTAGAAGTGCAGAAGTGTCCATATTTGCATAATAGTATTTCAGACCTTTGCTGAAACACAGAATTGCCCAAGCCCCTGTTGAGCTGATGCTGAAACACGAGAGCTGCTACACAGTCCGAGGATGCATATGCCGAAAAACGAAGCAGCTACACGATTCAATGCAGATGCCGAAACACGGAGCTGCTACACAGTCCGAGGATGCATATGCCGAAACACGAAGCAGTTACACGGTTCATGCAGATGATGAAACACGGAGCTGGCACTCAGTTCAGAAGATGCT
>ML784640.1:735627-765597 GCA_009831015.1 Picea engelmannii | reverse complement strand
ACTAAGTGCTTTTGGAATTGAGCATATATAGTGCGCAGCTATCTTTGAAACAAAAGACTTCCCTGGGTTGATAATTTATGTTTCACTTGGTTGTTTGAAATTAATTAAGCAATTATAGTGACCAACAGGTCTCTTGACAGAGTTCGATGCATCTATTTTTACAGTCAAAGCCTAGGTTAGATGTCAGTTTACTTGTATTTTTTAAGTTTCTTGTGTCTCCTAGTTTTTTTAACTTATTTTTAGCTTGAAATTTTAAGAAAAATGAGTTTCGTTTTAAAATCTTTTGGGGGGTCCATGAATCATGTATTCATCAGTTTCTTTTGGCATCTTTTGTTACTTATGCTTTGATTGGAAGAAAATAAAAAACTCAGTTTCCTAGGTCTCTTTCTTTCTTGCCATTTTCTTTGCATTGTTATTTGAAAAAGAAAAAAAAATTAGCATAGTGTTGTGTCTTCTTCGCATCTTGAAAGTATTTCAAAAGAAAATAAGAAATGTAATCCTTATTTGCCAATGTTCTTATAAGTTTCTTTTTTCGGAAGAGTCTTAACAACATCAGTTGCACTACCGCACCCTTTTTGAGTAAATCAGACCATTAAAACGAAAGCTAAATTTAAAATCAATTAGACTTTTATGTTTGTAGGGTCAATCAACTAGTTTAGGGTAGAGCCTTGAATTAGGTTGGAGAGGAAACTCTTCAAGACTTATAAACAAACATTGGAGTCAGAGCTAGGGAGTGTAAAAGTCCAGTGAAGTGAAAGTTATCCAAGAGCCCCCTCTAACACAGGGGATAAACATGAGGTCACGTGAGGAAAGGCAACGAAGATAACCCCTCCAAAGTCAGACCAAGCGTAGTGGGGAACACATATTGAGGATCTGTCGTAGAATACTTTCGTTCGCATTTTCCTACGGAGCTTCGTGGACCTCGAATCCGTTCGAGATCCTCAGTTCTCTTCTGCACCACTTGATTTTGATACCCTCGATAGGTTTTAGACTTGTTATCCTACTCATTGCGGTCCACCCGACTGTTGACTGTACCCTCCTGGTGACTATTTACGAGATGGCAACTTAGTTTCCTTTATTCTAGGGACTTACACGGGTGACAGCGGGGCAGGGATGATTTTAATGATGGAAAATTATTTTTAAATGTAGAAACCTTGGCGAATATTACTAATCTTTCATATGTCAACTATAAATGTTTCGCGATATTTTTTTTTAAATATTCAAATTTATAAGTATTTTACATAGTTTTATCCTATAGAATTGGGGTGAACCATTTTTAAAATAGCGAATCTTGTTTTTGGAAAAACCATGGAATAATATCCCATGAGCGAAATTTAGCCCCTAAAATCATCCCTGCTGCGAGGGTATACCGCGGTACCTAGAGAAGACGTCGAGTCACACTTTGCATAGTATACCTGTAGGGTGCTTCCATTTTCAAGCTGCACTTGCACCGGTAAGTTTCTCTAGTGTTGGCTGGCATAATTGTTCTTCCTACTAGATTGTGGTTTGCTTGATTTAGCTTATAGGAATTTTTCTAGTGTGTTCTCTATGCTCCCTAGTTTTCCATAGTGAGTTAGTCAGTCATTTCTTTGGGTCTCTCACCTAAGCTGGTAGACCTCCCACTCCGTAGGTCATGAGGAATTTTTTTTCTTCCTCTTAGAAACGTGGTGCCGCCTCTCTATAGTCATTGTTTTTATAACACCGGTTCGCTGGAGTCAGTGTGTGAGACTTTTATGGACTTGAACAATCCCACAAGGGGAGAACCCATGCATAATATCTTCATGGATAAATTTACTGACGATACCAACCAAGTAACCCCTTTGTAAGGGTATTCTTGTGCTTTTCCTTTCTTTGGAAATGTTGGTGTCCCTTTGATGGCCACTTTGTACATTCTTGGGTTCAATGTAGGACTACCGGTTTGGTTGGGTACCATTCCAAATGTCCCAAATTCTCTTGACGCTTCTTAGTTAATCACCTTATGTCATGAGAACCATGGTAATGTTCCTTCATTGGAAAAGTCTTCTCCTCATCCTTCTCTCGCCTTTGGTGAAAGTACAGTTACTAGTAACCGAAAGTATGAATGAAATAGAAAGAGAAAGAATAGGAAGAAGAAGTCACCAACCTCTACAAGTCATGTTGGAGATATTTCCTCAACCTCTGCAAGTCATGTTGAATACCAACACCCAACCTCTGCAAGTCATGCTGGGGGAAAGCACCCAGCCTCTGCAAATCATGTTGGGGGAAAAAGTCAAGTCACTGCTAGTCATACTAGCAATAGGTCTATAGACTCTACGAGTCATGTTATTGACCAATCACCGACATATGCAAGTCATGTTGGAGATGTGCAACCAACCATTTCTAGTCATGCTGGGGGCATTGATTCTATTAATAAATCTAGACGAATAGGACGTAAGCCTAAGTTCCCTTGTAAGCTTTTCAAGGGAGATCACCTTATTCATATGTGCCCTAGCATTCCAGTGGCATGAAGATTGTGGTCCCTATCTGCAAGCTCTTATGATTTTGAGTCTTTTGAGGTTTCCTCAAAGTCTATTCAGCCTTTGGTTGATGAAGTGGTCATGTTGATGAAATCTTCAGGTGATCCCACTCCTCTTTTAGGGGGTGATGTTCATGTAGACTATGTTGTCTCGTAGCCTATTCAACCAGTGCTTGAGAACGTGGTCACACCGATGCAGTCTTTGGCTGATCCCACTCTTCTCTTGGAGAGTGTCGAGTCTACCAAAGTGGTCATGTCGATGCAATCTTTGGTTGATCCCATTCTTCACTTGGGGAGTGATGTGTCTACCGACTATGTTTTTAGCATTTCTAGTTCATTAGTTTCATAACAAGGGGGCATTCCACTCACTTCGATAAAACCCCATCCAAGCCCTAGGATGGTTTCCTTTGATTGGAATGACCTTTTTGAGCCTCGTATTCCTTCTTCCACACCCTTTCAAATAAAGGTTGAATTTAACTCAGCAAAAATTTATCGATGTATTGTGGATGAAGGAGCCTCTACAAGTATTTTATCCTCCTAGGTTTGGAAAGTCTTGGGATCTCCCGAGATTTTGTCTGCTTCACATGAGTTGTTGGATTTTGACAGACATCCTAGTGAATATTTGGGGGTCCTTCCTCAGTTGCCTATCTCGTTAGGTGGGAAGATTGTCCTTGTTGATGTTATAGTGGTGTAAGGTTCGTTAGATTTCAATATTCTTCTCAGGTGTGATTATGTATATGATATGAATGCTATAGTGTCTATGCTCTTTCGGGTGATGCATTTCCCTCATAATGGAAGCATTGTCACTATTGAAAAGATGGAATATGATAATCACCATCCTAATTTGGTGTTATTTCAGGCTACCCCTTTATATGTTCCTAGTGTTTGTGTAGACTCTACCTCGCCATGGGTTAATTATGTCACGTCTTATCCTCGGTGTTTAATTTCTTCTGAGCATGAACCTAGGCAATCATCTTTGACTTATTGAGACTTGGTCTCAGCAATTGATCCTTTGGTTTATCCAATGGGGGCACGAGATCCCTTGCTTCCCACTCTTGGTACAAGTGATATCTTCGGGATTACTTGAGAAAAGTATCCTCCTGGAGTCTTCTTTAAGCCCTTTTCAGACTATCTAAACATGAAAAGATTGTCGAGCGATCTTGTTTCCCTTCATGCTCACCAAACTCAAATTTGAAGGCATGTCTGTCCGGTGGTATTTTACCCCTTTTTTGGTCTAGATGGTAAATTTCATAAAAAAATGTATACTCTAGGAACTTCGGTTCACTAGAAGAGTATTCTCAGGTATAAGTTTAACCCTTTTTCGAGCCTGAGGGAGTAAATTTATGAAAACGAAACCCCCACGGAGTCCATAGTTAAGCTCTTTTTAGACTCCCTAAAATTGAAAATATTGTCGAGTGACCTTTTTCCTTCACACTCGTTAAATTGGTCTATAAGAACATCCCCCACGGAGTCCATAGTTAAGCTCTTTTCAGCCTCTCTAAAATTGAAAAGATTGTCAACTGACCTTGTTCCTTCACACTTGTTAAATTGGTACAAAAGAACATCTACGGGCATGAGTTTACCCCTTTTTACGGCCTGTGCATTATGGAGGAAAAATGTACACCTCGGGATATTCGTCTCCCTGGGAGAGTTCTCTTTAGTAAATTTTATACTTTTTCGGGCTAAGGAGACTAAATCTACAAAAATGTTGTGAGTCCATAGTGTTGCGATTCAACAAGAAGATCCTAGTGAAAAGTATGCACCTACATTAGGATGGAGCCTCAGGCTATTTTTAGGTGGAAGTCTATTTTTAGATAATGAGAAAATTCTATTTATAGATGATGTCTATTTATAGATGGTGAGCAAATTCTATTTATAGATGTATGTCAACTATTGTTATCCCTTAATAATAGTTGGACAATAATTATTAATCTATTCTCAATGAGCACTTGGAAATATTTAAGTGAAGTGGAAAATCAGTTAGCTATAGGAAATTCGAGTTCAAAGGTTGGTTGGTGGGACATGCAAGTCAAATTAGTTGTAACTGAGTGATTCAAAGTTTGAACGGAGTTGGGTGTGTAGTTATGAGAGTTGTAAAGTAGTTTAACTCAGTTAAGTGAGTTAAGATCAGTTGTACTAGTTGTAATTGTACTGACATTAGTGAGAGATCAGTTAATTAATTATTAATTAATTCACAATCAGTGGTCTCACATGCAACTGAAGATTTACCACTGTTAACTACATGCATGTCAGATCCAATGGAGACCTAGTTGAGATAACAAGTGAAAGGGATAGTTTGACTATTAGTTGTGACTTTAGTGGGTGCACTCATGTGACCACACACACATTGGATGTGCTCATGAGGTTTGTGCAACCTAGGAAAGAGGAATTAATTCATTGCATGGATTTCCATTAACTGGGATTGTGCAGAGGAGGCAGGTTGTCTGGAAGCATTAAATTGGCACATGAATTTGTCAATTTTTGTATGAAAGTGTGAGACGATTGTATATTGTACTGATAGCTCTTGGATTAGAGTTTTTTATGATATTGTTTCATGATCCATGATATATAAATAATATATGATAGTGGGGTTTTTAGTGTTTTGATTTCCTGGTAAAACATTTGTGTTATGTGTGAATGATCTTTCTTCTTGATATTGCAATTGGTGATCATGTTTTAAATTCCACAAGAATATTTGTAAAAGAGATTTTGTATTTAACAGTGGCATATAATTGTTATATCAGGAGAATCCAGGCAATACATAATTTGAATTAAAATTTCTACATGGTATCAGAGCGCAGGAGATTGCAGAAATTGAGTTTGTGACTGGACAGAATTTGAATTTGCAGAAAGACTTTCTTGGTGCTACAACTGATTCAAGATCGAAATGGATTTCAATGGCTTGAGGTTATAGTATGGACTTGAGGGAAGCTCAAACTACATTTCTTAGAAGGACAGGATGGAGGTAGTACTCAAAGACAATGGCTTGAAGGAATTCATTGACAAAGATGCTCCTAAGATAGATGTTGTAGACGCTACAAATCTTGAAGCATGGAAAAAGAAAGTGGAAAAGGCGGGGAGGATCATGTTGGAGGGAGTACAAGACCAAATTGTCTCAAATATCCATGGTAAAACCACATGATATGAAATGTGGAAGGCTTTGACGGATCTATTCCAAAACATCAACGGCCATAGGAAACTGGTGCTCAAAGATAAACTCAAGAAGATCAAGATGGAGATGGGCGACTCCATTCCAAAATATCTCACGAAGTTTGTCCAATGTCGAGATGAGATGGGGAGTGTGGGAATAACAGTCATTGATGATGATTTGGTGAGCTTGCCTCTCCTAGGACTTCCCAAGAATTGGCACAATTATCAAGACTCTGTCAATGGAAGGGAAAAATTGTCATATTGGGAATGACTATGGTTAGATTTGGTGCAAGAGGAGTTCAGGTGGAACACCATATATGGCTCTTCATCAAAGAATGATGATGAAGAGGATTTTGCTTTGGCTGCCAAGTCAAGGAAAGGGAAGGTGAATAAATTCCATTCAAAATCCGAGTCTAAAGGAAAGAAGATGGATTTGTCCAAAGTGAAGTCTTTTCACTGTCACAAACATGGGCATCTCGCTACTAACTGTCCACAGAAGAAGAGGAACAAGAAGGTTGTTGGAGCTGCAGTTGGTGAGGCCCTTGCCTCGCAATTTGAACTTGAATTCTCCTTGATTGCAATCATTGCATCAAGTGCATTAAGATCGGTGTGGTATTTGGATAGTGGCGCTTCCTTCCACATGATGGGAGATAAGGATATTTTCAGTGACTTGGAGGAGAGAGATCTCAAAATTCATATAGAGATGGGAGACGATCGATGATACAGTGAGAATGGAATTCGTACCATTACCTTTCAGAGGGAGTCAGGTAAACCATTTCAATTGAAAGATGTTATGCATGTTCCAATTCTAAAGAAAAACTTGGTCTTAGTCGCAATGTTGGAGGACAGAGGCTATGATGTTGTTTTCAACGACGAAAAATCCTTCTTGTGACATAAAACAACAGGTCTAATCAAGAAGATAGGGATTTGAGTTAAGAATATCTACAAGCTAGAGGTATATGGTTGCGCTGCCATGATGGGCAAGGAATAAAATGTTGTGAGCCGGGATGAGGGAGAATTATGGCATAGGCAATTGGGCCATGTTCATCATGGAGCCTTGAAAATCATGCAAGAAATATCTACTAGACTTCCAATGGGAACACTTTCTCAGTTAGATCAGTGCAAGGGTTGCACCATGGGGAAGTATGTAAAATACACCTTTCATGAAAAGGAGAATCGTGGTTCGGTGATCCTTGAGAGAATTCACACAAACATGTGTGGACCATTCTCAGTTGCTTCAACAACAAAACATAAGTATTATGTTATTTTTGTTCATGACTTTTCTTGTAAATGATGGATATTCTTCATGCAGAAGAAGGACCAAATATTCTCAAAGTTCTGTGAGTTTAAAGCATTGGTGGAGAAAGAGTCGAGGAAGCAAGTGAAGGCTATGAGAAGCGAAAAATGGTGGAGAATACATCTCTAATGAATTCAAAGACTTCTGCAGCAAATAAGGAATTCGAGGAGAACTCATAGCACCTCATAACCCACAACAAAATGGGGTTGCGGAGAGGAAGAACATAACGATCGTGGGTGTAGCATGAGAGATGTTGCATGATTAGGGCCTACCAATGCATTTGTGGGTGTAAGCATGCAATACTGTGGGTTATGTACAAACCCATTGTCCTCATAGAGTACTTGGCATGAGTACACTTGAAGAAGATTTCACTGGTAAGAAAACTGATGTTTCTCATTTTAAGATTTTTGGCTCATTTGTTTATGTGCATGTGACCAATAACGCCAGGAAGAAGCTGGAGCCGACTGCTGAAGTTGGGATATTTGTGGGGTACATAGAAACACCCCATAATTATCGTGTGTATTTTCCCAACAGTAATATGACTGTTATGCGACTGGATATAAAATTTGATGAGGGGAAATCCATGCGGTTGTCGCTTGAGAGGGAGCTAGACTTGCATCCAGAGGAGGAACTGTTAGTTCCCAAATATGAGTCTCAATATGTGGAGCAGCCACATGAGGAGGTTCATTGAGTGGAGGAAGCCACTCATGCAGAGCCATCCATCAAAAATGGAAGAAAGCGCACCACAGAAGTTGATAGATTGAAACTAGATGTTGCACAGAATGTAGGAGCCCCTACTTCACAGCGCAGACAGAGACATTCTCCTGATTGATTTATTGGATACATGGATCTCAGGAGAAAATGTATTGTGAAATAACCATATTTGTTTCAGGAAGCAGTGTAGGATCCCACTTGGGTTGATGAAATGGTGGAGGAGTATGACTCCATTTTCAAAAATAGCGCATGGAAAATTGTCCCAAGACTGGTCGACAAATCAGTGGTAGGTTCAAGATGGATCTACAAGGTAAAGCAAGTTGTTGATGGGAGTGTGGAGAAGTACAAGGCCAGATTTGTGGCCCAGGGATTCTCATAGATCAAGGGGATAGATTTTGATGAAACCTTTGCACCTGTCGAAAGGTACTCTTCCATAAGATCCATATTTTCACTCTCAACGTAGATGGATTGGTGCATTCATCAGATTGATGCAAAAACTGTGATTCTCAATGGGATCATTGAGGAAGAGGTGTACATAGAGAAACCTGAAGGATTTGAGATCTTCAGCAGTGAGTCACATGTGTACAGACTCAAAAGAGAGTTGTATGGGCTGAAGAAAGCACCCCATGCTTGGTACACTTGGATAGACAACTATTTCACCAGACTGGGCTTAACCAAAAGTGAAGTGGATGAAAACCTATACAAAATTTTGGTGGAGGGTAAGATTTTAATCATCGTTATTTATGTTGATGATTTAACAATCACTGGTTATGAGCAGTTGATATACTCATGCAAGGAGGGCCTTGCAAAGGAGTTTGAGATGAAGGATATGGGCCTCCTTCAATATTTCCTTGGATTGGAAATATGGCAATGAGATGGTGAACTTTTTGTGTATCAAGGAAAGTATGCAAGGGAGATATTGGGTAAGTTCACATGGAGGGATGCAAACCCATGGATACTCCTCTTCCAGGAAACTGGAAGAAAGAGGATGTTACCTCTGGAGAGGTAGTGGATGCTACTGTCTATCAACAATTAGTGGGTTTGCTAATGTATCTAGTGAACATGGAACTAGACATTTTCTATGTGATTAACCAGCTGATTCAAGCGATGGTTAAGCCTACCAAGCTCTTTTGGAAGGTGAGTAAGCATGTCCTAAGATACCTAAGGGGTGCATATGAGTATGGCTTATGGTACAGACAGATGGATGAGGTGAAGTTGCATGGCTTCACGGATGTAGATTGGGCAAGCAGCCCAATGAAAAGAAAGAGCACATTAGGGGGCATCTTTAGTATCGGATCTACAATAGTTTCTTGGTACAACAGGAAACTGATATCTACGACACTCAGTTCTACAGAAGCAGAATACATGGCAGCGAGTCAAGCTGCATGTGAGGCTATCTGGATGAGAAAGATCTTGGTTGGTTTGTTTAGTTCTCATTTATATCCGACAATGATTTATTGTGATAATCAGAGTTGCATTAAACTCTTGATTAATCTTGTGTTTCATGAGATATATAATCATATAGATATCCGGTATCATCATATCAGAGATTGTGTGCAGCGGAAGATCATGTTGCTCCAGTACATTCCTACAGAAGATTAGGATGAAGACATTCTAATGAAGGCGCTCACCATGAGAAAATTTGAATACCATAGAGACAGGATCGGGGTGAAGGATAATACCTTTCTTGTTGAGAGGAAGTGTTGAGATTCAACAAGAAGATCCTAGTGAAAATTATGCACCTGCACTAGGATGGAGCCTAAGGATATTTTTAGGTGGAATTCTATTTTTAGAGGATGAGCAAATTCTATTTATAGATGTATGCCGACTATTATTATCCCTTAATAATAGTTGGACAATAAATATTAATCTATTCTCAATGAGCACTTAGAAATAGTTAACTGAAGTGGAAAATCAGTTAGCTATAGTAAATTCGAGTTCAAAGGTTGGTTGGTAGGACATGCAAGTCGAACTAGTTGTAACTGAGCGATTCAAAGTTGTAACGGAGTTGGATGTGTAGTTATGTGAGTTGTAATGTAGTTTAACTCAGTTAACTGAGTTAAGATCAGTTGTACTAGTTGTAACTGAACTTACACTAGTGAGAGATCATTGAATTAATTATTAATTAATTCATAGTCAGTGGTCTCACATGTAACTGAACATTTACCACTGTTAACTACATGCATGTTAGATCCAGTGGAGACTAAGATCAGATAGCAGGTGAAAGGGACAATTTAACTATCAGTTGTGACTTTAGTGGGTGCACTCATGCAACCACACACACAATGGATGTTCCCATGAGAATTACGCAGCCTAGGCAAGAGGAATTCATTCATTGCAGGGATTTCCATTAGCAGGGATTGCGTAGAGGAGGCAGGTTACCTGGAAGTAGTAAATTGGCACATGAATTTGTCAATTTTTGTATGACAGTGTTAAACAATTGTATATTGTACTAACAACTCTTGGATTAGAGTTTTGTATGAGATTATTTCATGATCCATGATATATAGATAATATATGATAGTGGGGTTTTTAGCTTTATGTTTTCCCGATAAAACATTTGTGTTATGTGTGATTGATATTTCTTCTTGATATTGCAATTGACGATCATGTTTTAAATTCCGCAAGAATATTTCTAGAAGCGATTATGTATTTAACAGTCGCACATAATTTTTAGATCAGGAGAATCCAGGCAATACATAATTTGTATTAAAATTTCTACACATAGTTAATCTCTTTTCAGACTTCTTAAAATTAAAAACATTGTTGAGTGATCTTGTCTTTTTCACACTCGTTAAAATGGTTTTGAATAGACGTCTTTTCGATACTAGTTTACCCCTCTTTTCGAGCCAACTAGTCTATTGTCAGAAAATGTACCCCAATGGAGTCTTCTTTTACATTTTTTCAGACTCTCTAAAACGTGAAAAAACCACCGAGCTTACCTTCTCTGGGCTCGTGAAAAATACATTCAAGGGGGTTTTGTTGTGTCTTTCTAATCACATTTTCATCTCTGCATCATTTGCCTAATGTTGTCTCCATGTTTCTCTCAACTGAACCTTTGAAGCATGCCTTATATGCAAGCCTTGTAGCACTTTTCCTCTGCGACCTAACAGCTTGACCCATGGAGGAATTTTCCCGAGTGTCCTTTTCCTACACATGTCTCCTTTCTATGAGCATTATTCTGTTCCTTACACTTGGAAATAGTATTATTGTGACACTCATTCCTCCTTTGTAACATATCATTCCTTTATTCTTTTTCAAGATCTTTAAAAAATTGAAAAAGACAGAAAAATAAAAAAATAAAACAAAAAGAGGGGATGGGAAATATATATTCTCTTTTAGTAGCACAATGAGTCTCCCTTGGACAAAGCACATCCTTCCATTTGTTCATCAAGATTTGCGATCTAATATGACCTTAGGAAGTTGTCCTTGCTACATAGAGTTGTTTCCTCCTATGTTTGGTTATTCTTCCAAACACATGGAGAGTTTGTGTTGCCTCCTACATCGTGAACTTATGTCAATGTCATGTTTCCTGAGCCTGATCATATTTCATGCTCTTGTCCAAGGGGAGTTTCACCCAGCCTGAGTCATCCTTTATGCAGTTTGTCTCTTGACCTCATGCCCGACCATCCCAAAAGTCCAATCAAGTCCTTGCTCGAAATCACTAAAGTTCTATGCCTGATCATTGAGATCCTCTTTTCTTTTCCTGACGAGCCATCGAAGACCTCTGGGCAGTGAATTCGTACACTCACACTACACTCCTACCTAAGTTTTGAATATCTTAAAGTTGTTTCTCGAGCTCTGAAGGACTCATATCCATCCATCAGGTGTCGTTGGCTTCTTGAAGATGGATACTATACTTGTATATCTTTGATTTTGAGATGTAGATCTATTGTGTATTTCTCGCGGCTACACTTTATATAGTTATATGACATGGATATGTAGTGTATTTGATTGGTATCCATGATTTATTTCATTCTAAGCATGGGTATGCCCGCCTCGGTGAGACAATTGTTATTTTTGCAGATGACACCTCCTGAACTTTGGTCCCGGGCTCACTCGCTTCGTACATTGGTGAATATTTTGTAATGTATTTCGGCCATCAGATTCTCTTTTGACCTCACACAGTAGGGGGAATCTGTTATAACCCTAAATTTTTCCACATATGCATACCTAGCATTTGTCCCTCTTACTTGCAATTTTTGCCAAGCCATCAGTGAGTTTCTCATCTTAAAAACTAATTTTTTGATGTATGCGCCCTACACCAATACTACCCTCGTAAATACAAATACTACACCACTATAGACCACGTACATTTTCATGTTTCAACACTAAAGCCCGCATATACTTGCAAAAGTTGCAAGGAATTCGTTCAGATTACGGGCTATTGGGTAGTTTCCCAACCAATCCATCTCCTATAGCCTGTCACCCAACCAAATAACCATCATTTTTTCATATAAAATGAGGTGTTGGGGTATCATTCCACATCAAGACATAAGAACAATGAAACTATGCTCGTTTCACATCCCCTCCTTGCCCCAAGCATTTGCAACCTTGTTGTGAGAATTGCCTCAGAATTCCTCATTTTTCCCTTTTTCCTCCACAAGAACCCATTCCATTTCCCAAGAAGAAGGTTGAGAGGATAAATATACACAGAGGTGCACTTGGAGCTTGGTGAAGAGGATCCCAAAACAGGTTTGAGGAGTAGTAGCCGACTTTGGTTGTAAGTGATCATTGTATTATCAATAAAAGAAGTACTTTTCATGTCCCAAAAACATGATGTGTCGAATTTTTGCATTGGATTTATTTTTTTATTCTAACATCTAACCCTTATATATGTATGAAATGTATGCTCGTATATTTTTGTTTGTCTTTCTTTGAATGCAAGCTAGGCTTCGGAGTAGGTTTGCAGACAGCGAAGCAACCAAGCGCGAGAGGATCATCACCGGACACAGAGTTAAGATACAGTTACCTGATCCTTCTCATTTTACTTTTCTTGCATAATTCTGGGGTAGGTTTGGGATAGTTAGAGAAGTAGGATAGTTTTAAATGGTTATTGATCTGCCTACATTATAAACCTTGGTGTATCCATAGGGGGTTTTTCCCGCTAGCAATATCCTTTGATGAACTTCCTATAATATCTTGTATGACCAAATGTGGACTTCAACTGTCACACAAAATTTGGTGGTGGAAAATCAACAATCATTGCTATCTTTGCAGGGTGCATTCTCAATCCATGTTTAAACACCACATGGCCCAAAAAAATTCCAAAGGGTGCACAAAATATAAATTTATTCAAATTAAATGAGATCTAGTATTTCCTACACTTATCCAACATTAAGCGCAAAAGTTCAACATGATCTTTCAATAGAATAAATATTTTCCAATCATCTAGATACACTACTAAAAAATTATGAATAAACTCTTTGAAGGCTACTACAAGTACTCTGTAAAATATTGTTGTTGCATTCTTCGACCCAAACGACATAACTATATACTGGTAACAACCCCATCTCGTCTCAAAGGTCTTCTTATTTTAGTCTTCTTGTGCAATCCAGATTTGGTGGTATCCTGAGAATCCGTCTGTAAAAGAATAATCTTCTTGACCCTCTACATTCTCTAGTACTTCATCAGTAAAAGATGTAGGAAAAGGGTTGTGTAAACATGCATCGTTCAACTTCCGTAGATCTACAGATATCATGATTTATCCTGTCCTCCTTCTTGAACCACTATACGGTTGATCCACATTGATTCTTTAATAGGTTTTATAATTCCATCCTCTAACATTTTGTCTATCTCTTATTTTACCTTCTCCTTATATTTTAGGTTCATTCTATAGGGTCTTTGTCGCACAGGTTTCTCATATGGTTTTAGAATAATTTTGATTTCTCCTAATTCTCCAGCGATTCCTTTCATCTCTGAGAATGTCGTTGGAAATAATCCATGGTACTTGTGTAGTAAGTCATTGATCTTCTCAATTGTCTCCTCACTCTAGTAATCTCTTATCTACGCAAACTTAGGTTTCTCCTTTGTTCCAATGTTTATTTTGTGTGTTCTTAGGGGCTTTGCATATATTGAAAACTCATTTTTTGGTCCTTCTACGGTGCATTCCACTTTAGTCTATGATATCTACAAATTCCTTGCATCTTCCTCATGTTGGGTTTCTTCTGTGACATTATAATAGTGAAAACCCTCTTTAGATGTCGCAGTGAATCGAGGCTCACTATGCAAAGGAAGAGATCCCAACATCTATTTTGATGTAAAAATATTATTCCTAAGAACCTTCAATTTTGAGTCAACCAAAGGATTATTACTTTAAAAATTGAAGATTTCCTTGAAGTTCCTGGTCAGCTCTTCCCAATCTCTTATTCCTCTGTGCACTTCTAGTTCTATGTAACAATTCTTAGAAATTATGTCCAAAGTATGCACAAATAAGTGATTCCATTCTTTTTCTGGTACCGGTCTCCACTGCACAATACACTTTGTAACATGATCCAATGAAAAAATTAATCCACTATACTTTGGTGTGATACGTTCATTCTCTATCACAAATATGACTTGTAATAACCTCTTACACTGCAGCTAATCTCTTATGCCATCTTTTTGGGTAGCCCACCATCTTTTTGAAGTTTCTTTTAGTGTGATATCTAAGGCCAAGATTCTCTGTTGATCTGCAATCTGCATTTCAAACTCATTAATAAAATATTCTATAGGTGTCAATCCAGTATATCTTGGAGGTTGGACTATTTTGGTCCCAATCCATCTCAATACGTGGGTAATTTGAGCACACTTCCTTGTCAAAACTTCATGCATCCTTTGCTTGCAATTATCTAGAGCATATTCTGAGTCTAATGTGCATGAGATGATGCTTCTCCCACTAAGTATGTATTCATCTGTAGGATTGACATAGTCATCCCTTTGTGCAGTCATATTGTATAAATTATCAACCCATTTTATCTTTGTTGGTTCTACATACCTCTTCCCTCGAGTGGGGTATAATGGCACAATGACCTTTAAGTATTCCACTTATAATGCCATCTTCCTCTTCTTTAAATCAATGATCGTATGATTATCAAATTCCCAATCTAGTCCCAACAATGTTGGATATGGTGTGCTTCCATTTACTATTTGGTTTTATTCAAAGTATGATACACTGCACACCCCATCAATAGTGACATTAAGTCTTATTAACCTTCCTACTAGGATGATCTTATGTTGGTTCGCTAATCTCAACTCGATCAGAGACCAAATCATCTTTGACTAGCTAATCATTTCCCAAGTATGTCTCGGTATAACATTTACATTCAAACCTAAATCTAGAATTATATTATCCATTTTGTATGCTCCTATCCACGCATTGAGCCCGAAATCCCTATAGGTTCACTTCTTATTGTGCACCTAGTTAACTACCCTGTAGTGGTTCTTTCTTTATGTATTATAAGATCAATACTATTTATGAAATAAAAGAACCTATGTGATCAATTTCTAAATTAGTGAATTTTTAATTGGTACATAATTAGTTCTCATGACAATAATAAGTGCATCAATGCTAATTACTATTAAAATAACATCATTACCCTCACTGATATCACTATCATTACCATTACCTAGATTTTTAACTTCCCAAGGAGATATACCATGTTGGTGCTTAGAAACATATAGATCACTAATTATTTTTATTATAATATCCATCGACGTGTCTTACTTAGTGGCACATATGTATCATACAATAATACATGCACCATTGTGATACCAAAAGCATTCACTAGAATATTTACTAATTGTTGTTTTCATTGTGGTGTATAAATGTAAATGTTAGGTTAGGAGAAAATACAGGTGTTAATCACTTGATTAAAGATAAGGATGACATGTTTTTTTGTCTTGATTAGTTAACATTTATGAATTGCCTCATTTATTTAATGACACATTTTTTTGTATTTGGTGTGTTGTCCCTTGATGACCACCCAATATTGAAAAATGTTCTTGAGATGCATAAGTCTTATATTTTCTGAAATCTTGACTTTATTGTGCATTTTGAGCTATATAAAACATATCAATCAAGACTATGAATTTAATATCAATTCGGTCAACATGGATGAAAATTATGAACATTCACTTCAATCAATATCCCTAAAGAATCTCCAATCAGATGCAACAAAGGGTAGCCAATGCATTGACTTGAAGAGATATGAATAAGTTTGTCTATGGGATCTCCAAAGATGTTTATGCTAGCATCATCTACATTTTTGGTGGGTTTATCTCTTTGGGCATGAAATAACCTACATTTTCTCATGTGTTTCATTCTTCATGCATGGAATCAGATATAGTTTCTTATGGGTTTCATTCTTCACGCATCCATTCACCGACATTTTCTGGTCCATTTTGTTCTTAGTGCATGATATTTTCATTTTCACTCAATTGCACTTGTCTCTTTCGTATTATCTCTTTATCTTTCTCTCATGATTCATGTTTGTTAGGTTGTTTATAGTCATATTTTTCTGTATGTTTTTCCATGTTCCCCATCTCAATCATTGAATTAATAGCCACCATATATATTTTCTTTGAATTTTTAAATAAATCATGTGAACAATATTTTATTGCACATTTGTCTTAGCATAAAACAAGTTAACTATGCTTGTTGTTTAAATCATGGTAGACCCTCCATCAACTAGTTAAGAATAACCCAACATACCACTATTCAAGGGTTACGTTAAAACTCAATTAATTGTGTGTGAAATTCCCCCTTAAGGCTTGTTGAGTCTCATAATTGCCATTTTTTCACATCCTTTTATCGTCTTTCATAACCTTTCCTTTGAATTTTTAATCATTGTCTACTTTTACATAACCCCATTTTTACACCATTTCAATATTTATATGTGGGATTAGGTTCCATATTTTTCAATGCATTTATTTTAGTATTTTAATTGAGTTTATTATTAAATGTTAGAAAAATAACATCTTTTCACTTATCCTTGAAAGTTGGGTGAGTTTGGTGATGTTCTTAGGTACATTTGGAGTTTGCAACAGTGCTTATTTTTATCACCTAGTTCCAAATTCGAATTTCCTCTTCCACCCTTGACAATTTGATTAGGATTTGGGAGGATCACTCAAGCATATTGGATGGAGAAGAACTATTCGAGATTTGTTCTCAAATATGTTTAGAGAGATTTGTGGGAATATTTTTAGAGATATTATTTGTTAATTATCAGAAAATGGTTGCAACTGCATGAGAGATATGTGGATATGAATTTATTATTTATTATCTTTGTTTTTGTATCAATAAGAGTTCCTTCTCCATTCCAAAAGGAGGATTCTTGGAGCATATGTCCAGATTATGATGGAATAAAATAAATTTATTGGCATTTCTCGTCACATAATTTGTCATTCTTTAGTTCCATTAATACTATGTGTTGATTTAGTTTACAATGTTGTAGAGTAGTTTTCTATCTTTTTTCTTGGGAGAATTGATTTCACTACAAATATATCATGGTAGTATTTTATTTCATATGTTTTGATTTCATGAACAATCTTTTCCTTTTGCAGATTAATCTTTTTTTAAACAATGATTCATGGAAACAAGATGTGTTTAATTCATATATGATCATCCTTTCAAGTACATGATGATTGCCAAGTATGAAATTAATATTTATTATGATTGATGAAGAGTGGTGTGATTAGTTAAATTCATTTATCTCCATTTATTTTCCATAAGAATCTTAGGTAAATCATGCTACAAACAATCTTATACATATATTGTTCTTGCATTTCATAAGTCTATGAACTCTTAGGTTGATAATTTAATGTAACAAGATATATGCATGTAAATCACCTCACAAGGCCTTAATCAAGATATTACAAATCTTGTTTCAAGGTATAATCCTCAATTGAAGGTTTAAAATTTATCAAACCATTCCCAAAATTTTCATGTAGTTGCAACTTCCAAGGGGTGAATCTCCTTTTTCTATTTAAAGTGGAAAACCTTTTGCTAGTGAATTAGTCATTAAATCCTATTTCCAATGACATATAGATTATTCATTTTTTTTATATTAAATTTTTAGTTAATTTTTTAAATACATGTGAAAAATATTTCTCTCTTTGAATGCAACAAAATAAAAAAGGAGTATATGAAAAATCATGCAAAAAAAAATCAAAAAAATATTTTGGATACATATAGATATTTATGGATGTTTACTCTTAAAAGTGTATTATATTTTTTTCAAATTATGTAAACAATATAAATAAATTTGTGTGAAAGTAAAAATATATAAAATGTGATTCAAATATTAATTACTTATATTTGCAAAAAATAGAAATTACAATTTAAAAAATAAAAAATAAAAAATAAAAATATCTAGGATAACTATATTCTCGCTTAGTCATATAATTAAGAATAGTTTTGAGATATTAATGACATTACATTGTTTTAGAAAATAACATCCTTAGAGTGATAAACCAATTCCCTATAAATTGTATTTCTATCATGAAATTCTAAAGGTATATATGTATATTGAAGGTTTCAATTTTAAAAATATGTAGAATATGAAAATTTAAGTGGCACAGTTCAATAGAATGTGTGACATGCCTTCATCAATTTACCTTACTATTGAATTCAAGGACTCATTTCAACCTATTTCCTAGAGTTTTTTTTTTCTTTCTTGTCCAAGAACACCATGTTCCTTGGAATTCTAAGATCTAACTACATTCTTCATTTGTATTATAAATTGTTGCTTATATCAAAATCGCACAAAATATTACAGTATCTTACATACAATGAAAACCTTACAATAAAGTCTATAAATACCTTAATTGTTTTCTCCAAATTAAACCTACTATATTTTTCACATATTGAATTCATCGAAATTAATTGCATTATAATTCACAAAAGATATGGAAATGTTGTACTACAAAGGACCATATCATGTAGAAATCATGTTTTTGACAAGAACACAAGTAGTGGTCGAAGATGGAGCCAAAATGTAACATCTCTCTCTTGTGCGCACTGGAGGACTTATTCTTTGAGGACACTTGAGTGCAAGTGATCTGGTCTTTATAAGATTGGTTGTTTTGATTATGATTATGAGATATTGTGGATCTGATAATATGTTATCTTTTATATATTTACATCGACACGTGTTATTGATTGGGTTATCCTGATTATGTAGGACTCTGGACGTTAGAGAATGTTGATGGCATCGATGGATCTCCTTGGATTCTGGATCGAGTCAGGGAGTGGACTGTTATGGTTTGACTTTCTTTGATATTACATATGTGAGGTATGACTAGATATTATGATGTTGATTGTTATAGATGACATGTTTTGTTGATGGATGCAGGCTGACGATAGCTTGCCAACAAGACTCACATCTGGAGTAAAGGAGTCATGCACGACAACCAGAGGCATTGAGGGTGAGGTGTGGCAGCAACCCTGCCACAGCCTACTAACACACCCGTCATGGCTCGAACTGTAGGCTAACGATTACCAAGTTCTAGAAGACCCACGATGTCGTGAGGGAAGACTGTGACAGTCGCTCACGATGATTCTAAAGGGTGCGCAATAAGGCAAGGTTCTTATTCCTTAGAGGCCCTTAGTCTCCCACAAGATCACCTGACAGAGTATTGACTCCAGGGGTTTGACATCTACCAAATTCAGTTAAGAGGCGAGTGGCAACCTTGTTGCACGTAGTGCATCTTGAAAGGGACGTCGTGTGAATAAAACAAAAAGAGGTGAGAGGCACCCTTGGAGCATGTATTGTGTACTTAAGGGCACGTCGCGATTTTAACTATGATAAGTTAATAAGCCTAGTGCCTAGAAAATTATGCCTCCTTAGGACGTTTTAGACCTTAAAATAGATGATGGTATGAGTAAAGTTTAATAACTAAAAGTTCCCTTAAAAATTGTTGCCCAACCTAGTGAAATTAAAACCTACGTCTAAGTAAAACATGTGGATAAAGAAAAACTAAATAGACATGTAACAAGAAGCGGGGTAAGAAATTCAAAAAAGTAAAAATTATAATGGAGGATTAAATTTATTAAAAGGGTAAATGGTTGTTTTTATCTACACTTGCTAAATTGATTTTTAGTTAAAAAGGAAAAAGGGGGAAACTTAAAAGAAAATGAAACTTAAAGAAAAAGGGGAATGTCCAACTTAGTAAGGAGTCTAGCCTTTGGGACTTTCTATTTATGAACTCAACTAGGAATTAAGTAAGGAACAAGTCATTTAAGAATTGTAAGGGAATATTTAGACACCAAGGAGCATTTTTAGGAATTCTTTTAGGTGGGTGAGGAAAATAGGAAAATTTGATTAATTAATAATAAAAAAAAACTAGTGCAACTAGGGGATCGGGCGACATGTGTACAGGGGAGGTTTTTCATAATTAAATAAATGAAAAAGGAATATAATGAGGTTTTGGGAAAATAATCTCTTGAAAACTCTATAAGAAGGATGGTAGAGGATGAGTATGGATCACATCTATCTTGTGTAACGTTACACTGCCAAAATTTTATCTTGACTGAATTTTTCCTTGTGGGAGTTGGAATACCCAACTCGGGTAACGGGTGGTAGCTCGACCTTGCGAGGCAAGCTGGGAGCTAGCATTATTTGGTATTGTGTGCATGGCCCCTTTGTGGCTCGGGGGGCTCAGGGGGAAGAAGAGTACTCCTACCGTTGGTTGGGAGGTACCGGTGAGGTCTCATCGATTGGCAAGCTAGAGTTGGATGGAGCACGAGTGCGAGACAATCACTTCCAGTTCTTTGCATTTGACTACGAGACGCATGTGTATAATTTGTATTGAATAGTAGTTAAATTTCATGTATATGCATCTCTCTAACGTCGAAAGAACGCATGCGTAGATGGTGTTAAATGAAAAAGATTTGTTTACTTTATGCATATGAATATTTAATGCTAGGCAATTTTTTTGTTTTATAATCCTTGATTGCATTTTAAATGCTGGAAGATTTTTGTTTTCTAATCTTATAATTTCTTTTTAATTTTGGGAAGCGTAAAGTTTGATTTTAATAGTACACAGAGAATATTACCATCTGTATTTCAACTGTCGAGATTATGTTCTACACTGAAATAACTGCACAACAATTTAATTATTACTACACAACAATTTTTATTACTATCTGTATTTCCATTATAAATTTCACCTAGCTAATTATTATACCTTTACTCTCGATTATTTTTAGGATTATGGAAGCGATTTGTTATGGCTTAGAAGTCAGATTGGAGCAGTAATGGCAACGAGGTTTCCCTTGTTTTTTTTCTGCGATTTCTGAGTAACTACAGTAGTGGTTTCTTTTGTTGGTGAACTTCCTTTCACTGTCATTCAGCCATTTAAATAACCCCAATCCGCATCTTAATTATTTAATCCTTCATTGTTGTGAATCTCAGAATCCTTAACTGGTAAACGTATTTATTCCAATTCCGAGAATCCTTAGTTATTACGCCTTAGCCTTCAGATTTCATATTTTCAACCATTCCACATCTCCGGTTACAATACTCTATTATTGTGATAAAGTTTTACTGGTAACAAAATTATTCTATATCGCAATGCAATGAGGAATTTGAATTGACTAAATATCCAATTTAATAAATGTTACATGTGTATAATGCGATCATTTTTAAAAATATCTGTATAATTCGAATGAAGAAATTGGTAATTTATTTATGTGGCTATTTGTATTTCAGGCAAAGTTATATTTTGATCGATGATCCGGTTCCCATAAAATCAAGATTTACCCACTCTCAATTCCTACTATACCTGGGATTTGTACCTGTACCTTGGTGGATTATATATTGCGCCTGAGTTTCAATAACAACTGTGTTATGGTCAAAACAAATTTCACCGATACATCTTGATCACAATCGATCTGTAAATTCTTCTTGTGAAATTGATGGTTTTTTATATATAAATAATTCTTATTTTCATAATTGTTGA
Source organism: Picea engelmannii (assembly GCA_009831015.1). NCBI lineage: Eukaryota > Viridiplantae > Streptophyta > Pinopsida > Pinales > Pinaceae > Picea > Picea engelmannii. Next base: position 744,001 of record ML784640.1, on the reverse strand, counting down.
TTATGCAACCCTGGTATCATTTCCATTCACCTTGTTTATTTTACCTTTCCGTTGGGGTGATCAATTACTTTATGGAACCTCCATTTCCATTTGGGACATACCTTACCTTTCTTGGGTTCCTATGTATCTGTGGGAGATATGGCTAGATACTGTCTTCAAGGAACTATATATCTAGGACGAATCGAGAAAATTTTCCATTGTACCTTTATTAATTTTGTTGCTTGAATTATCTTGGACTTGTGGGTTAATTCTCCTGATAATATTGTTGCATGCATTATTTTTACAATTTGAGTATTTAAATACAACTAGCTCTTTAATATCCCTTAATTATACAGACATTTTAAAGGTTTAGTGGTTGGATATGACAACGATTCAACTGACTAAGGCTGTGTTGCAACAAGTTTTGGGCAGCGAATTAAACTCAACGATTTTCGCCTTTTTCCATATCCTTGAGGGGGACATAGCCGTGTTATTTATGTGAGAATTAGAACCTATGATAACGATATGATTGTTATGACTGCGTTAACATTTTTAATAGTTTTAATTAATTTAATTATGTTGTTGTGATTTATGTCTCATAATAGTTCCAATTGTACCACAACAGTTTAATGGTATATTGTGATTATTGCATTAACAATTTTAATAGTTTTAACTAATTTAATTATGTTGTTGTGATTTACGTCTCATTATAGTTCGAGTTATATAGAAGCAGTTTAATTGTATATTTGTGGTTATTGTGTTAATTCTCTTAATAGTTTTAATTTCTTTACGACGGGGATCTAATTCAGGAACTCTCGAACTCTTGATGTTGTTATTAAAATCAACTTATGAAAATCATAGCCTGCCATTATTAATGATAAGTTGCTCTATTCTTTAGAATGACGTAAAGGAGTTGTAAATGAATGGAAGGTATAATGTTACTTGATGATGGTTATGTGCCTTTACTTTTAGATGGTGGTTGGATACTTATGTTGTGATCTAGTCCTTATTACATTAAATTACCACTGAATTACATCTAGTTGTTGCGTCAATTTAAATGTGTCGCATATAATCACTCTGCATCCACCTTTTATTTATTGATTAGAGCTCCTTCATCTATCGAAGTCGAATAATGTATATCACTGCCAGTTGGATTTCAGGCACATAGATTTTATGTTTGGTTAAAGGTTTAGAATTATTTGTTTGCGCGTGGGTCCCTAGCTCCTTGTCGCGATGTGGCGATGTGACACCTTGTGATTGGATAATTGTGTGCATTGATCGATAAGAGCATATGAATCATAGCTTAGGATCATGTGCCTCCCAATGTGGATGATTTTGTTTTTGTAAGAAGAGTTGTACTTTTTTTATAACGTTAATGTGATTGTCTCTCACTCGCCACGAGGGTTCTATCTAGCATGTTGTTAAAGGTGTTACATTTGGACTGATTGATTGTTACCTTAGATTAGTAGGTGTGGTCTTGCTTGTGTTGGGAGGAATGTAGACACCTCCTTATTCTTCAGAAGAATCGCTATCCTTGAGACCTTAAATGGTCAAAATCGATGGGAACCTGGACTTCAGTGTTGCTTATGTGTCCTGGAGGTCCTAAACTTTCACGGTAGGACGGGCAGGATTCGTTTTTATTTTTTTGTCTGATTGACTATCATATGTTTCTTCCATCTATTTTCTCTACTAGTATCCTAGGTCGTTATGTTTGTATGTTTATGAAATTGTGTGCATTGTGTTCGTCATCTAGTTGCATTGATTGACTATTGTCGTTACTACTTTCCTACTTTAAATAATAATAATAATAATACATTGTTTGTTTGTTTTGGGTGATGTGGTTGGGCTTATGAGGTCCTTTAAGAGGATGTCTGAGGCACTGATCATTCGTTTGGATAGAGATGAGGCCAATATGTTGGCACCTCCTGAGGGTCGACCGCGTGCTCTGGTCGGTATTGGTAGCATTCACTACAAACTTGAGAAGGTCAAGTTTCCCGAGTTCTTTGGTGCCCCTGATGGCACAGCCATCGAGGCATGGTTGGATAATATGGCAATGTTATTTTCACTTAGCGACTATAGCTCCAAAATGTATTTCTACATGGAGGTATTTCAACTAAAAAGGAGCACTCTTCTCTGGTGGAAGATACTCCTGCCACAATTGAACATGGTCGTTGAAGACGTGTCATGGGAACTACTCGAGGAACGATTCTGGGAGAGATATCTATCTAAGGAATTCATTGAGAGTCATCTCAAGGAGTTCAATGTCAGGGAACAGGGTGGCCATATGATGCCCAAGTATGAGGCCCATTTCATAGAGCTTCTTCAGTATGCTCTGCACTTGAATACTGAGAAACTTAAGGTCAACAAGTTCGTGTTCAACCTTAATGTCATCATTCGTGCAAAGGTGAGGATTATGATGCCTCAAAACTTACATGATGTTGTCTAGAATGCCCTCATAGCAGAGGAGGAGCTCATCAGTGGAGGTCAGATCAGAACTCCAGCGAGACCAGTGGGACAAATGTCATCTAGTGTGTATTAGCATCAGACACCAGCTAGAAATTCATTAGAATATCGTGGCATATAGAGAGGATCCAATTACACTATGCCACGACGATCGATGCCTCAGCATCAGACCCCTTACCGAGGACCACAACACCAACAACAACATCGATCGCAACAACAACAGTTTAGGCCTATTCAGTAGAATAGACCAGGGTTCTAGGTCAATGGGTTGTCAACTTCTACTTCAGGTACGATGAGTATGGGACTGAAGAAAGGGTGTTGGACATGTGGAGAGCGACATTACCAGCGTGACTTACGAGGGCCAACCTGTGTGTCACGATATTAGGATCTTATGACGTCATGATCAGTATGGACTGGTTGGAATCGCATGAGGCGATACTCAACTATAAGACAAAATGATTGAGCTTGGTTGATGATGAGGGACAAACACGTGTGATTGCAGGTCATAACTAGGGAGTTTCCCTAAGGTTCATCTCTTCCTTGCAGCTACGAAAATGCATGCACAAGGGATGTAATCTTTATGTGATCCTTGCGTTAAATGAGAAGGGCGTGGTAGAAGGTATAGAAAATCTTTCAGTGGTGAAAGAGTTTACGGATGTCTTCCCCGAAGAGTTACCTAGGATGTCACCGAAGAGGGAATTGGAATTTACCGTAGACCTAAAACTGAGGACTAAACCGATAGAAAGAACACCTTATCGGATGTCGACCCTAGAGTTATAGGAGTTGAAAATGCAACTGAATGAGTTGTTGGACCTAGGACTTAGACATCCAAGTGTGTCACTATGGGGTGCACCTGTTATATTCACACTAAAGAAGGATGGGTCATGGAGACTCTGCATTGACTACCGTCAATTGAAAAAGGCAATGATTAAGAATTATTATCCGTTTCCAAGGATTGACAATGTTTTTGATCAGATGAAAGGCGCGACTGTGTTTTTAAAGATCGACTTGAGATCAGGGTATCACCAATTATAGATCAAGGAGGATGACATCCCTAAGACTACCTTTAAGATGAGTTTTGGACATTACAAGTTTATTTTTTTACGGTTTGGATTGACGAACACCCCAAGGGTATTTATGAGTTTGATGAACGGGTTGTTCCGCGAGTACTTAGACAAGTTCATCAAAGTATTGACTGACGATATTTTGATTTACTCTCGAATGATGGAGGAGCATGAAGAACACTTGCACATGGTACTACAATGTCTATGAGAGAACAAAATGTTGGGGAAGATTTGGAAATGCTCATTTTATCAATCCAATATTCACTACTTAGGGCATGTCATCTCCGACGAAGGTATCTATGTGGATCCAACAAAGGTCGAGGCTATTATGGAATGGCCTGCATCGAAAAATGTCCCAGAAGTGTGTAGCTTCCTGGGTTTAGAAGGATACTATCGACAGTTCATCGAGGGTTTTTCGAAGATAGCAAATCCAATAACGAAATTGCATAAGAAGGACAAGAAGTTTGTTTGGACAGAGAAATGCGCGGAGGAATTTTGGAGGCTCAAGGAGTTGTTGACGATAACACTAATACTAAAGGTCCTTGACATGGATGTGTACTTTCTGGTATGCACTTCCACATCCAGGTAAGGCTTAGGCAGAGTCTTGATGGAAGACGATCGATTGATCACTTACATCTCGAGAAAGTTGAGAAGGCATGAGGAGAAATATGTGACACATGATTTGGATTTGTTAGCCATTATATATTCCTTGAGAGTTTGGAGACACTACCTGATTGGATGGAAATTCGAACAAAAAATGGACCATTGTGGTCTACAACGCATCTTTATGAAAAGCGATTTGAACGCGCGACAACGTCATTGGTCAGAATTGCTTAGCGAGTACAACTTCAGGATTACTTACATAAAAGGGGCAGTGAACAGAGTGCTTGATGCGTTGAGTCGGAGACCATGCATATTTTTGGTGATGCCTCTTCAGATGAATCTACTTGAAAATATTATGAGTTTACAGCTTGACGATGACTGGTTCAGAGAGGTCAAGGATTTTATAAGACAAAACGCAATGATGGTACCAAAATTTGAGGGATTTACTATGGAAAATGATGGATTATTGATATTTAAAATTCAAATTTATGTACCACCCAATGATGAGTTGAGGAGTTTGATCCTAAAAAAGGCTCCCAGAGCAGTCTACATGGCTCACCCAAGAGTCACGAAGATGAGGAAGACCTTAAAAGTTTATTCTTTTGGAAAGGAATGAAGGCAGACATAGTCAACTACATGGAAAGATGTCTAGAATATTAGCAAGTGAAGGCTGAACATAGACATTTGGCTGGATTACTACAATCACACATTATTCCATAATCAAAATGGGAGGTCATTTCAATGGATTTCATTATTGAATTTCCACTGACGACAAGGCGACACGACTCATTTTTTGTGGTAGTCAACACTCTTACGAAGAGTGTTCATTTTATTCTTATGTGTACAATGTATCAGACACCTGATATAGCTAGAGTTTTCATTAGTGATATTTTGAGGCTACATGGTGTTCCTAAGAGGATTATATGCGATTGAGGATCAGTGTTTACAAGACGATTTTGGACTAGATTCCAAGAGGCCTTGGGAACCCAAATTAACTTCAGTACCGCGTATCCCCTGGAGACAGACAGGCAAACCGAGTGAACAAAGAAAATATTGGAGGATATGTTGTGTATTTATGTGACAGACCAACAAAATCATTGTAAAGAATTATTTCCACTGGTAGAATTTGCATATAACAACAATTATCAAAGCATCATTAAGATGATGCCTTTCGAGTTTCTTTATGGACAACCGTGTCAGACACCTTTGAGTAGGGATCAACTTGAGGATAGGGTCCTAGTGGGACTAGACGTGATCCAAGAAATGGAAGATCAAATGCAAACAATAATACAAAGGATCAAGTGTTGTTGGGAAAATCTCCCTGCGGACTAGCAAATAGAGTTTAGACATTCCATGCAGATATGACTGAAGAGAAATTACTTTCTACCTTCATCCCTAGATTTAAATCCCATTTTCTTAGTAAATACATGGAGAGATCAACCTACCTCGTTCCTAGCATTTGATGTCGATCCTCCATTGTGCTTGATTACTTGTTCGCAATACTCCTTCCAAAGCTAACCTGCATTCAAGACAAGCAACAACTATGCATGCATACTACTTATATACTAACAGGTTAGAAATCCAAACATATACTGATCAAACTATAAACAATTCATGAATTGGGACGGGAAAATCATTTTCTTTATTACTTTGAATGAGTCAACATACAAAAGCTGAGACTAGCCGCCGCTCCTTGAACCTGATCCTGGGCTCCTCTTCTTCTGTCCTCCAACTGCTTTGTTGTGAATCTCCTTTGGCATGAGGAAAGGCTAAAGGGTTGGGACAATGGGAATACATAAATGGGCAGAGTTTCTTTGCTATATTTTCCACCCTCCAAATGGGACCCCTACACCTTCTTTTATAGGCTAGAAGGAGCTAGGTATTTGGACAAACCCTCATCCATGCATGGCCGGGAGTTTCAGTTAACTCACCCATAGCTTTTTGTTCCGTCGGAAAATTTATTGTTTTCATGCTTTTGTCGATCCACATGGACTATTTTGGGTCAGACAGCGTGTACACGCATGCAGTAATGGATTAGGGCGTGTCGGCCTTTATAAAAGAGGATTTTCAAAAGGTTGTTCAGCAGTGCTTTGGCAAATAAGGGATATGAGTTGGCTTGATGCTATGTAAGAATGTGTGGTGCAATTTAGGGTTATAACAGATGCCCCCTAACGTGTGAGGTCAGAAAAGCATCTGATGGCCGAAATACATTACCAATCTTTACTCATGTACCGAACAATTGAGCCCAAGGATCAGGAATCGGGAGGTGTCGTCTGCAAAATAACAAGTGTCTCACCGAGGTGGGCATACCCATGCTCGGGATAAAATAGAACCATGGCTATCAATCAAATACACTGTAGATCCATGTCAAATAACTATAAAGAGTATCCACGAAATATACACAGCGGAGCTACATCTCGAAATCAGAAAGATATACATATGGAGTATCCATCTTCCAAAAGTTGATTCGGCCTAATGGCTGGAGATGAGATCTTCAGAACTCGAGAAACAACTTCAAAACTCGGGTAGGAGTGTAATATGAGTGTACGACTACACTACCCAGAGGTCTTTGATGGCTCATCGGTCATGGACTTGATAATCTTGATGATCAGACTGAAGTCTTCAGTGATTTCGAGCAAGGAATTGATTGGATGTTCAGGATGGTCGGGTATGCGGACAAGAGACATATTGCAAAGGGGCCAACTCAGGCTTAGTGACAAACTTCCCTTGGACAATAGCATGACAAATGATGAGACTTAGGTAGCATGTATGTTAATCATAAGTCTACGAAGCAGGAGGCAACACAAACTCTCCATATGCTTGGAAGGGTAACCAAACGGTGGAGGACACAACTCTATATAACGAGAAAATCTTCCTAAGGTTGTATTACATCCCATAGTCTGATGAACAAACAGATAGATGTGCTTTATCCAAGGGAAACTCATTATGCTGCCAATAAAGAAAATACTTTTCCCTTCCTCTTTTTCAGGTATATTTGATTTTTTTGTCTTTTTCAATAATTTTGGGAAAAAGAATAAAGGAATATTACATTACAATGGAGGAACAAGTATTGCAAACATTCTAGTTCAAGGCACAAGGACAAGACTGATGTTCTAGTAAAATGATACTCGGGAAAAATCCTCCTAGGGCCAAAGGTGTTAAGACGCAGAAGAAAACTATTACAAGGCTGGCGTATAAGGTATGCAAACGCGTTCAACAAAACACACAATGGTAACGTCCTTCAATGTAAGTTTAACGTGCGCAGGGAAGGTAAGCTCGGTGGTTCTTCATATTTAGAGAGTCTAAAAAAACATAAAAGGAGACTCCATTGGGGTACCTTTTTCAAAGATAGTCTAGTCGGTTCGAAGAAGGGTAAACTAGCACCGATTAGATGTCGATTCAAAACCATTTTAACGAGTGTGACAAGGACAAGATCACTCAGTTATTTTTTCATTTTTAAGGAGTCTAAAAAAAGATTAACTATGGACTCTGTCAGGAATGTTCTTCTGGACCAATTTAATGAGTGTGAAAGAATAAGGTCACACGACAATCTTTTCAATTTTAGGGAGTTTGAAAAGAGCTTAACTATGGACTCCATGAGGGTTTTTTTTTGTACGTTTAGTCCCTCAAGGCCGAAAAAGGGATAAAATTATACCTCAGAGTACTCTTCTAAAGAACAAAAGTTCCATAGAGTACACCTTTGTTCGTACAGTTGACCATCCGGACCGAAAAAGGGGTAAACTACCGTTGGACAAACGTGACTTCAAATTTCAGTTTAATGAGCGTGAAAGGCCACAAGATCACTCGACAATCTTTTCATGTTTAGAGGGTCTGAAAAGGGCTTAAAAGGAGACCCGTTATTTCTTGGGAGTCTTGAGGGTGAGATCAAGAGCGAAGAAGAATCATGCAAATGAGGCTTAAACTCGTATTCAGAAAAGACTATAAGGACTCCCAAGCCTACAGTGTGTTAGAGACAGCATGGACACCATAATGCAACCAGGACCTACCTAGGGCATCCATGTTCTGGTAAGCTCTACCGCCAAGTTGCAACACTTCTAAAGAAGATATGACGGTTCCATGTCACAACCTGATGGGATTGATCCTATGGCAGAGGAAAAAGAAAACGAGACACAAAAGTCGAAGTAGTAACCTAACCTATATGCTCAAGTTGATTCTTGGAAAAAATTTCATGGACCGTCAATTTTTTTTATTTATTTTTTTTTTTTTTCGAAACTCAAAAAAAAAAAAAAGTGTCCCAATATCCA
>ML784640.1:720922-735577 GCA_009831015.1 Picea engelmannii | reverse complement strand
TTTGGTATAAAGAAACTGATAAGGGAGGCCAAAAAAGTGACAAAAAGAGGCCAAAAAGTCTATAAATAGAAGCTGGCAGCTCATTATCACCATTGCTGATTTGAAAATTGACTCTGGAGCCAAAAGACCCCCTTTGATAAAAATGGTGATTCCAAGAGCTACAGTGGATGAAATGAACTTCCGCTTGGACCAAGTAAGTACAACCTCCCCTATCTAGCTATTCAATTCTTCAATTTTTCTTTTGAGTTTGTTTTTTGGGTGGGTGTCGACCTTTAAAAGGTCGGCCCTAGGTCCACACGGGCTGTCTCTGGACATGCCGCCCTAGAGTAAAACCTGCCCACGTGTACATGTGACTATCACCTAGACAACATGTATGGACCCCCCCTTTATAAATAAAATAACCAAACATCCCTTACTAAACCTCCTGAACTTTGTTGTGTTGGCAGGATGTATGTCCACTGGAGGGAAAGGGAGCATGAAGCAATTAGTGAGTTGGTTGTCGAAGATCCGAATGTCATGGCCGCATTGATGCAATGTGGTTTACTTAATTTCTTCCTGTGTCCATTTATGCAAGCGCAACCAAGGCTACTGAATGCCTTGATTGACTATGGACACCCTGATGCAGAGGCATTTATGCTAGAGGGGCAATCACTGGTGCCCACCACTGAGGATATCTATTTTTTGAATGGTCTCTCAGGGAGAGGGGAACCAGTCAATTTCAGGACGTTTCTAGTGGGGCCGTTTAATATAAAGGACTTGATAGCCCTGCACTGTGAGGCTGTGACTAATTGTTTGAGCTCCCAGGTTCCCATCAGTAAGATCACTGACCTATCGTTGTAGGCGATATTATTGCTGATTGGGCAGATTACCGGTTCAGCAGCCTTGATCAGGCATCTTGCGCACAGATGAACTGTGCTATCCAGTGCTTGAATGCATAGATTTTTGACTGGAGTACCACACTACTTGAGTGTATGAAGAGGCAATTGACAGATTGTTGACAATGGACACAGAGGAACGTCGGGTTCGGGACGATTTTACGCTCATTCTTCTTTGAGAGAGTTCTGAAATTTAGTCCTCGGGAAGTGGTACGAGGACATCAGGCCTCTTTTCCTGCAGTGTGTAGATGGGCATTATTACTGCCGCAACAGGGTGGTGGAAGGACCAATGAGTCCTTCGATGATGAATTTTTTGCATGGTTGTCACGACAGATACCTGTGATCAAGGATTACCCATATGCAGGGATAGACTTTTCTAGAGATCCTGAGATACCCGTGCCTTCTGGTGAGGAGCGAGGAGAGATGGATAAGTCTCCACCTTTGTATTTTTTTTGTTGTATATGTAATTTTTATGTTTTTTTTGTTATATATATCATTTTTTTTATATGCCAGAGTGTTTGACGGATTTACATTTGTTGCATGCAGATGTGGGACCCGTGCGACCTGTCGATTATTCATGGAACAGGCGTCGTCCTTGGCCAGAAGCCACAGCTACCACTATCGGGGGACCAGCAGTAGTAGGGAACCTCCCAGCTGGGGAGGCTGAGAGGGTACTTAGACGAGTTGAGCGGAACTTTATTGCACTCACTCACACAGTCCCGATGGTAGAGATAGAGGACCTGCCACCATCCATGCAGCCTCATGTAGTGGGGGCACCTCAGACGTGGGTTTGATTATTTAGGTGTTTAGCCCATGTTGTGGACTATTATAACAGGGCCCATAGGCCTTGAACCTATTTAGACCTTTTATGTGCCACGAGCACTACTTGTATATATTTTTTGAGGGCATAAGCCCTGTGACTCATTATTGGTCCTATTTTTGAGGCACTTGCGTCCATCTATGTACTTTGGATACTTTATGATGTTATATATGGTTTTTTGATCTTTTGTGTCTTATGGATCACATGTGCAAAAATGTATTTACATGCTTATGTCAATGTTCTTTTATATGTGTGCAAGATGCCAATCTAAAATTTGATTAGCTAGAGTATCTGTAATTTGGTTTAATCTCCTAGGAACATGAAAATATGTAATATAATCAAAGTTTCGTTCTAAGAGACGTACCTTAAGGAATCGTCGGTGTAAGGTTGGATCATGCACCCGGTATACTCTGTTTAGCTTAGACACAACCAGTTGAGCGTTGAGATAGACCCGAAGATGAGAGATACCCAATGACAAGGCGTCACGAAGCAACTCAATAACTGCACTATACTCGACGACATTATTTGTGGTGTCACCTAAGCATATACCTCCGGAAGATAACAATTGGTCCTGAGGTGTAAATATTACCCAAGATGCGGAGGCAAGTCTCTGAGTGTGCCAAATAGCACCATCTGCATACCCAATGAACACCTCAGAATCACTTGACATCTGCCATATTGATGAAATATAACATCAATGACACGTCCATAACACTTAAAAGAAACTAAAAAGTAATAGTACAAAGACTATACATATGTTACGAAAAGTTACCCACAGTGACCTGCCTATGAGTAATACTTCTTGAGGTAGAGCCCATTTCTAGGCTCCGCCAAAGCATTCCCTTCATAATCAACCAGACGATAAGTGCCCTTTTTTAATATGTATTTTATGATGAAAGGTTTGAACCACATGGGTTTGAATTTTCCTTCCCCCAGGGGGTCCTTATCTTGGTCATAGACCAGGACAAGGTCGCCTTCAGAGAAAATCCGAGGAAGAACAAACCTATCATACTGACACTTGACCTTATATTTGTGAGCCTCGTTGGCCAGGGATGCATCACGACGCTGCTCATTGAGCTTTTCAAGGTGTACTAACCATTCTTCAAGTGGAGAAGTGTCTGGCAATAATTGTACTGCCAATTTTAGAGATGGGATCTGACATTCGATGGGCAAGACTACCTCCATCCCGTAAGCGAGTTGAAAAGGTGACAAACCAGTTGCAGTCTTAACAGATGTTCAGTAAGCCCATAATGCCGAGTATAACATGAAATGCCAATTTGACTTGGCTAAGTTGACAGTTCGTTGTAGAATATTCTTAAGAGTTTTATTTACAGCTTCTACCTGCCCATTGGCTTGGGGGTGGTAGGGTGATGAATGTTCTTGCTGTAACCCAAGATTTGATGTTAACTCGATCATCATTTGGTTCTGAAAGTGACTACCATGGTCAGTAACAATCTCTCTCGGGATGCCGAACCTTGCTATAATTTGGTTGAATAAAAAGAGAGTTGCAGTCTCTCCATCATTGTTAAACGTTGGCATAGCTTCAACCCACTGAGTGAAGTAGTCTACAGCTATGATGATATAGCGGTGCCCCCTTGCTAATGGGGGGTTTCAAGTAGTGTAATCAATCCCCCACTTGGTGAAGGGACCAACTATGATGACAGGAAACATAGGAGTGGGATGTACCCTCATCTTCCGAGAGAAGACTTGGCACAGATGGCACTTCTTGACTAATTCTATACAATCTTTGATAAGTGTCGGCCAGAAGTAACTTGCTCGTAGGATCTTTTGGGCTGTCACCAACCCAGACAAATGACCGCCACAAGCTCTGGTATGGAAATCATTGAGCATGATAATGGCCTCCTCATGTGTGAGACATCGACGTAAGATGCAGTCTACACCTCTCTGATACAACGTATCATTCAATATGAGATAATTCTTAGCCTAATGGTGTATACGCTGACGCTCATCACAAGAAGCAGAAGTGAGGCACTTCAAAGTCTAGATATAGATAAATATATCTCCGTACTAGGAATTTGAAGATGTGATCAAAAACATATCTCCCCGGATAGGCGGTTCTTCAGGCACATCATCACCTGACTCAACTGGAAGTTCCAAAATAAGCTCTGCGAAGAGAAATGACTTTTTGGAATTTGTTGAATCGAAGTCTAAGTCAAATTCCTAGAGGATGACTATCCATATACTGATTTTTCCACCTATAACCCATCGTGTCAACATGTACTGGAATGGATTCATGACAGCAATGACGGTGGTCTTGCGAAACAGAACATAATGACGGAACCATTGAACAGCATGAACTACTTCCAACGCAAGTTTTTCTATATGAGAATAATTGAGTTCCGGTCCTACGAGGCCTCATCTCAGGTAATACATCACGTATTCTGAGAACAAATCATCCTCCTGAACTAAAACCATGCCAATGGTTGACTCTGCGGCAGCTAGATATAATAAGAAATCTTTGTTATAGTTAGGTGGTCGTAGCAGAGGGGCAGTTGTGAGGGCATGTTTTAATGCGTCGAAAGAGCACTGAGCGGCATCGTCCCCATAAAAAGGAACATCTTTCTTCAGTAAGCACATAAAGCCCTTGGTGATTTCAGCATAGTTGGCGATGAAGCATCGTAAAAAGTTCTCCTTGCCTTGTAGACTCTTAAGTTGAAGAATTGTGCGTGGGGGGGGGGACTGGATTATTGCCTCCACCTTGAGAGGATCGACCATGATCCCTATTGTTGATATGATGAAACCTAACAAACGTACTGACGTTACGTAGAAGCTGCACTTGTTTGGATTCAAGTGAATCCTAAAGTAGTGACAACGTTCGAACATTAGTCTAAGGTGTGTGGGATGATCCGTTCTCTTGCAATATCGTGATGCTAAATCATCTAGGTAGGCCTCGACTATATGCTTGAGGCCATGAAAATCAAAAGACATGGCTCGCTGGAATGTGGCTCCATCATTTTTAATACCAAAAGGCATCTTACGATATACGAATGTACCCCAAGGACAAATGAATGTCGTTTTGTGTTGGTCTTCGGGTTTGATTTGGATTTGATTATATCCCGAAAAACCGTCCATGAAAGAAAAGGCTTCGTAACCAGCACATTCATCAATGATATAATCGATGAATGGTGTTAGAAAATTATCTTTTGGACATGCCTTGTTCAAATCACGGAAGTTGGTACATACATGGATCGTGCCTTGTTTTTTATTGACCGGCACAGGATTTGACACCCATTGATTCAAATGGATAGGATAGATAAAACCTGCCTTTAGCAATTTCTCAACCTCAATATTGATGGTTGCTGCTTTCTTGGGATTAACTGGATGAAGCTTCTGTCGAACAGGCTTGGCATCAGGATACATTGTGATTTCATGTTCAACTATTTTTGGATCGATACCTAGCATTTCCTCATAAGACTAGGCAAAAACGTCGTGGAATTCTTTGAAAAGATCCGTGTAGATTTGAATCTCTTCGGGGGAGCAATCCACTTCGACGAAGACGTTTTCCACGAGGCCAGAGTTTCGGGAGATGTTGATTGGTATAGTTTTAGTGACAGTTTCCATATTTCCCTCAACATAAATTTCATGTGTAGCTAAGAGATTAATAGGACACGGTTGATCTCCCATCATGGTCACGGTGAATTCTCTTACTTCGATTCGGCTTAACTCTGGGAGAAAATATGATCTGTGATGAATATATTCCCAATGTTTGTCCAGACCAGTCATTACTTTGATTACTCCTTCATTAGAAGGCAAGACTAAGTCTAACGAATCGATGTTAGCGAGAGAACCCTGAGCCCAAATAGGCTCTAGAAGTGGATCTGACTCTTGTGCAGGAGTCGGATCAATGTTAGTTGAAGCTTGATGGACTAAAGAGTATGCTACTTTAGCGACAAACAAGGGCATGGACATGCCTGGGTGCCCTGTCTCATCCATCGTGGCCGATGGGGAAGGAAGTATCCATGGATCCTTGAAGTAATTCGTGCGGAATGATGAGACTTGAAAAATCTCAACCTTATCGTGATTAGATATAAATTTGATATCGCCCTGAGGAGGTGAGTAATCGAAGGTACCCATCAAGGATGGGCACAAACAAACTCCTACGTTGACGACACCTGGTTGATAATTATCAATCATTGGGACTGTGGATGCCCCCAAAGATGGGTCAGGTCTGGAGAAAGACAATTGATCGATGGTCACTATCCAGCCCTCGTGTGGAAACAACAAGACCCAAAAAACTGTAGCAACCACAACTTGCATAGCATAAGTCCAAATCCATCCTAACAAGAGGTTATAGTCGAGGGGAGCATTGACTACCTCTACTTCGACACACACGGTTTTCCCTCTTAACTGCACGGGGAAAGAAGGAACTATGCCATGTGGTCGGAATGAACGACCATCGAAAGCAGTGAGGAGAGTAGGTGATGGAGACAAAACGGGTTGGCCAATGGCCTTCCAACATGCCAATAACATAACGCATGTCGAGGCGCCCTCTTCGACCACCGTGCGGAAGATATTCCATGTAAAAGTTTTTGTGGGGTAAGCCACTACTATCTCAAACACTACGTGGTAAGGCAGACGAGGTTTTAAGTTGATTGTATCTAACATGATGGTACCCGGATTACAAGTCTCAGTAGAGCCCAAAGCAGTTAACAAGGCTTTTCTCTGAGAAGGGCAACTTTGGAGGACCTCCAAAGCACACATCGCACAAGGGGTTTGTGATAAATCCTCCACCACAGAGTAGTTCTGGGCGGCCCCTGCGTTTGGGTTATAAGAAGAGTTTTTAAATGCACCTTTTGGAATGCATGTCATTGTTTCTCCCAACATCTTCTCAATCTGTAGAGGAAGAGATGGGAGGTCAGCGTCTTTACCCTTCTCAGAAGTTCTTGGTTTACTATAATCGTGCGCTCTAGTCGATATGAAAGCATCACCCCGAACCATATATATGTTCGCGGATGAGGGGTTGTTCGGAGGTGGGCAGTTTTCTTGGTTGCCCCCTTTCGTACTTGCAGAGGCTTGAGTTAGATTTTGCCCATGTTGAAATGGATTAGTCAACACTGTCTGTTATTGCTGTGTGACAAAATTTTGGGTCTCTGCAAGTCAAGGACATAGATGGGTCAGGTGGTCTTCCGCGCACAAGTTGCATGGATACCTCGCCTTTCATTTTTTAGTGTTGTCCCCGCCAACATTATCGTTGGTTTTCTTATCCCCCTTTCCCTTCTTTCATTGTTTTTTCTTCCCTTCAGGCTGTTGGGTGGCCTTTGGGTTAGTCGACTGTATTGTGTGTACTTCTGACGTTTTGGTAAGGGGAGAAGCCAAAGCAGTAGTTTGGTTGGCCGTTGTGTGTTGTATGGATAACTGTTGCAACTGCTTTGTCAACTGGTCAGCGGGTTTGGCTTGTGTTGAACCGATAATACCATCAGCATCTGGTCCAACTTTCTGTCTAGTTTTATCTAGTATTGAATGTGGCACATCTGGCAAGATGTTGTATAAAAAACCAGACCGAGAATAGATGAGCTCAAACTGTTGATCCCTCATGATGGCGTCTTCTTCGGAGAAAACTCCCGACGTCGCAACATCTTTGGATAACTGTGGGACCAAAGACTTAAGGAACCACTCAAGCAGGAATGCTGGTGGGACTGGTACCTTGATTAAACTCTTTTGATGTCTCCATTCTCGGATGTGATCAGAGATATGGTCAGTTGTTGTCTATTTGAAATTGGCGAGCAACTCTGTGCCAGCGTCGTATCTCACAGGTAACTGGAAATGGTTCAGGAAAGCCATCACCAGTCAGCCAAAAGAAGAGTATCTTGAGCGATCAAGCTCAATGTACCATTTTGCGACACTCTCAATGAGAGTACGTTGAAACAATCACAACTGTACGAAGTCATCTTTCAATGAATTAGATGAGCAGCAAAGATGGAAGGTAGTCACATGATCTCCTGGATCTTCGTTAGGCTTGGCTTCGAACTTTGGAATGTCCGACGGCAACTTCGTCGGCATAGGAGGCCAACGCGGATCGTGACAAATAGGGTCATTCAACAACCTTGTCAAATCTAGCAAGTGTAAAGTCGCCAGGAACGGTAGTTTGGGTTGTTGTTGATAACCTGGGAAAAAGGGACCTAGAGTTTGACTGGCACCAGGCTGCCAGGAAACATTTGGCTACTAGCCTGGATTCTGGTAAAAACCATGGCCCTGGCCAGCATAAGGATTTTGCATATGTGGAGACATCATCGGCTGATTTCCCAAATAGGACATAGATTGTTGGGCCTGCATTGTATTCAAAGGAATTTGGGAAGGATTACCCCATGTTGGTCCCATGGGGAAGGCATAGTAGTTTGTCCGGGGTTCCATTGATTGTGGAAATAATTACCCCAGATTGACATTCTGGAGGAGGGAACGGATCCTTGCCCTGAATTCAAGGTCTTGCTAGGTTTGCCCCCTGTGCAGGAATAGTACCCTGCATAGGAGTAGATTGTCCAAAAATGGGGTTGCCCCCAGTCAGGAAAGTGGTTGATGAGAAGGTGTTGTTACCAAATGTTCCATTCCAAGAAAATGGTGTCGAACCTACTGGCATACTATGCGAAGGTGGTCCTTGACTCCCCGCTCCAAATAAACTATTGTGTGTAGGTTTCCTGATGGATTGTTGATGCGAGCCACCGAGTGAAGGGGACGAAGGAGGGATATGACCTCCTCCATAAGGAAAGGCATTAAAAGGGATAGGAGTGCCCCCTATGTGACCTTGCAGAGGAGCGCTAGAGCTCCCTGTGCCTAGACCCAAAGTTTGTAAAGTGGAGTAGGAAAGTACAGGACTTGTACCCGAACTAGGCATCCTATATGAGAACGGAGGGCCTGTCGCACTAAGTGTGAAAGAGGTTGTGGCCGCCACCAAACACAAGTTTGGACCACTGTGCGAAGCAGTTGAGGTCAAGACCATGGTGAATCGGACGACGACGGTGGGTTAGGATATGAAATCTCTCTTGTGGTGACAACCGTGATGGGAATTTAAGAATTCCCAGAAGAAGTAACAACATTTGTTTCCATTACTGTGTGCGACACTGTCTGGCACTCGTCAAATTGAATTGGGACAATGAAAGGTGCCCAGAAATCAGTGGTTGGGGTTTCAACTGGGCCAAGAGCAGTGGCTTCAAGGTCCAAAAGAGTCAATTCCTCTGGGGGTTGTTCGGGCACAATGGTTTGTAACCCGGTCACTTTAAAAGACCCTTGTTGGTCTAGCTTTCGCCTTAATAGTGGCAGGGGTGGCTCCAGTGTAACCAGAGGCAAGCCAAGAAGCCTTCATGACCAGTGGATCTCGAGATCCTCCACTGTGTGAGAAGATCCAAGACACTCTAAGGTAGTCTAAACATTCAAAAGTAACACACACTAAAAAAAAATCCCTAAAAGATAAGACAAGCAAACACTAAATTAATTGGAAGAACAGTTACAACAACCAACACTAGAGCAACTTACTGGTGCAAGTGCAACTCGAACACGGAAGCACCCTCCGGGTATACTCTGCAAAGCGTGGCCCGATGTCTATCCTAGGTACTGCGGTATACCCCCGCAGTCACCTGTGTATGTCCCTAAAAATATTGACAACTAGGTTGTCAGTGCGCAAACAGTCAGCAGGCGGGTACAGTCGAAAGTCGGGTAAACCATAATGAGCAGGGTATCGAGCCTGAAACCTGTTAAGGGTATCGAGAGAAAATGTTATGGAAGACAACTGAGGACCTCAAATGGATTTGAGACCCATGAATCCTCGTGGCAAATGCAAACGATGGAATCCCAAAACAAGCCCTCTATATGTATTCTCCACTACGATTGGTCCAGCTTTGGAGGGGTTATCTCCGCTACCTTTCAGCACACGACCTTGTGTTTATCCCCTGTGTTAGAGGGGGGTCCTGGATAACTTTCACGACACTGGACTTAGAAACTCCCTATCTCAGACTCCAATGTTTGATTTTAAATGGCCTTGAAGAGTTTCCTCTCCAACCTAATCCAAGGCCCTAGTCCTGAACTAGTCAATGAACCCTACAAACATAAAGGTCTAGTCAATTTTAAATTTAGCATTACTTTTATGGATTTTTCGTACGTCAAGGGGTATGAGGGTGAAACTGATGATGTGTAAAAGACGAAAGCAAAAAATGAATGAAAAAGCTGGAAACAAAACTTTTACTGAATGCAAAATTTCAACAACTTTTCAAAAGAAATATTTTTAATTTCTCTAAGATTTTGGACAACAAACTCAAAGGATTTTCACTCGACTACGAGCTACTTATGATCTAAGTGAAATGATAAAACTTATGAAATAAAAGACTTTTCCCTGGCTAATGATGCAGAAACACACTCTTCAACCAACAAAAAATGAAGAGAGATTTTTTTTTATTTAAATGCTAGTAAAGCAAGAAAGGAAAAATACCGACAAGCAAAAAACCAAGAAAAACAATTATGGCTTAAATCGCAGATCGCAAAGAATCAGGTCAAAAATCACACACTAGCAATTTTAAAAACAATGATTCTCACACTTGGCTAAGAACCTTAAAAAAAAAATATTTTTATGACAACTTTTTAACTGAGAAAAAGCAGGCTAAGGGTAAGATTAATATTAAGCTATTGACTGCTCACAATAGAGATTCAAACACCTGAGAGGAATAATTCTAATCAAAGGAAAGGATGATGTCCTTACCCTCAACAAAAAGTATCTTGCACAAGCACGTGACTATTACTCAAACAGTACGTGTGTGAACATGCGCTGGATAAAGACAGAGGGCGTGTATACACGGGATGACCTTGTAAAGGCCGCGTGTATATCTAAACTCTGAGAAAAAATGAAAACAGACAGACCAAACTAGGAAGAGACCATTGATATTGATAACCAGGATCCCTTGAAGGCTTGGACACTCTTTCTAACAAAAAAACAACTAATGTAGGGAAAAAATGATAAAGCAACAACAATCTGAGATAGGACTGCTAGCAAACAAGACTTCAGATAGAATTCTAGAAAACCCCCTGAGAATGTGTGATTCTGACAGGGAAGAGGATGATTGCCTCTGAGGTTCTCTGAACTCTACATGCTACTGCTACCTCTACAACTAGCATTCACACGCGGGTTGTAAGAGGGTAGGGCATGGGTACATGCATGCAGACCTTTTGTAGGCCGCATGTACCTCTATGGGTCCTGAAAAACACAGACAAGCAAAAGTCAGGGAAAGCTGGTATGGAAAACCAGACTCCCTGCTAGCTCAGACCTTACAGAAATCAAAAGAAAAAACAGGAAAGAAAAACTAGTCTGTAAAACTACCCAAAAACTAAATAAAATTTCAAGAACCCTAGAGAGTTTCCCCAGTATGGTTGCCAATTATGTTGTTGGGAAAATCTCCCTACGGACTAGAAAATAGAGTTCAGACTTTGCATGCAGATATGACCGAAGAGAAATTACTTTCTACCTTCATCCCTAGATTTAAATCCCATTTTCTTAGTAAATGCATGGAGAGATCAACCTACCTCGTTCCCGACGTTTGATGTCGATCCTCTGTTGTGCTTGATTACTTGTTCGCAATACTCCTTCCAAAACTAACCTGCATTCAATACAAGCAACAACTATGCATGCATACTACTTATATACTAACGGGTTAGAAATCCAATGATATACTGATCAAACTATAAACAATTCATGAATTGGGACGGGAAAAACATTTTCTTTATTACTTTGAATGAGTCAACTTACAAAAGCTGAGACCGGCCATCGCTCCTTGAACCTGATCCTGGGATTCTCTTCTTCTGTCCTCCAACTGCTTTGTTGTGAATCTCCTTTGGCATAAGGAAAGGCTAAAGGGTTGGGACAATGAGAATACGTATATGGGCATAGTTTCTTTGCTATATTTTTCCCCCTCCAAATGGGACCCCTACCCCTTCTTTTATAGGCTAGAAGGAGATAGGTATTTGGACGAACCCTCGGCCATGCATGGCCGGGAGTTCCAATTAACTCACCCATAGCTTTTTATTCCGTCAGCAAATTTCCTTTCTTCATGCTTTTGTTGGTCCACGCGGGCTGTTTTGGGTCAGTCAGCGTGTACACGTATGCAGCAATGGATTAGGGTGCGTGGGCCTTTATAAAAGAGGATTTTCAAAGAGTTGTTCAGTAGTGCTTTGGCAAAGAAGGGATATGAGTTGGTCTGATGCCAGGTAAGCATGAGTGGTGCAATTTAGGGTTATAACATCAAAGAAACGTAGGATAGACAAAAAATTTATGCTGATGCACATCGTGTCGATTGTAGTTATGAAGTTGGTGATCGAGTCTTCTTGTGGGTGAAACCGCATAAGAGTTCGATCAATTTTGGAAAGGGTGCTAAACTCTCTCCTAGGTTCGTGGGACCTTTTGAGATTATGGAAAAGAAGGGGCTCATGGCCTATCAAGTAGCCTTACATGATTCTTTGACGCATATGCATGATGTATTTTGCATATCTGTTTTGAGACATTATGTTAGTGATCCTACACATGTTATTGACATAAGTTCCTTGCAGGTATCAGACAAGGGTGTGCTCACGATAGAGCCAATTCACATCCTGAACCATCGCATTTGACAACTACAGTGTCGAACAGTAGATCAGGTCAAGGTCCAATGGGACAACTATAGTCCACACTCGATGAACTGGGAGGAAACATATGATATGAATCCGTAGTTTCTATCTTTGTTTGATAGCTAGACATATGATATTATGATACACTTTATTTTTGGCACTTACATACTGTAAAACTTTGGGACGAATTTTAAAACAAGACGTGGTGTATGTAACATCCTGCTCTTGCGCGCACTGAGTGGACTTATTATTTGAGGACACTTGCGTGCAAGTGATCCAGTCTTTATAAGATTGGTTGTTTTGATTATGATTATGAGATATTGTGGATATGATGATATATTATTTTTGTTATATTTACATCGACATGTGATATTGACTGGGTTCTCCTGATTGTGCAAGACTCTGGACGTTAGAGGATGTCGATGGCATCAATGTATCTTATTGGACTCCGGATCGAGTTAGGGAGTGGACTGTTATTGTTTGACTGTATTTGATATTATAGATGTGACGTATGACTAGATATTATAATGTTGATTGTTATAGATGACATGTTTCATTGATGGATGCAGACTGACAATATCTTGCCAACCAGACTCACATTTGGAATAAAGGGGTCACGCATGACAACCAAAGACATTGAGGGAGAGGTGTGGTAGTAGCCCCGCCACATCCTAGTAGCACTCTCGTCGTGGCTCAAACTATAGGTTAACGATTACCTAGTTTGAGAAGACCCTTGATGTCGTGAGGGCATACTGTTACAGTCGCTCACGATGATTCTAAGGGGTGCACAATAAGGCAGGATCCCTATTCCTTAGAGGCCCTTTGTCTCCCAAAAGATAACCTTACAGAGTATTGGATCCATGTGTTTGGCATCTACCAAATTCATTCAATAGGCGAGTGGCACCATTGGAGCACGTAGTGCATCTTGAAGGTCATGTCGCGCTAATAAAATAGAAAGAGACGATTGGCACCCTTGGAGCATATAGTGTGTCCTGAAGGGCACATCATGATTTTAACTATGATAAGTTAATAAACCTAGTGCCTAAAAAACTATGCCTCTTTAGGACTTGGTCGACCTTAAAATAGATGATGGTATGAGCAAAGTTTAATAAATAAAAGTTCCCTTAAAATTTGTCGCCCAGCCTAGTGAAATTAAAACCTACGTCTAAGTAGAACATGTGGATAAAGAAAAACTAAATAGACATGTAACAAGAAGCAGGGTAAGAAATTCAAAAAAGTGAAAATTATAATGGAGGATTAAATTTGTTAAAAGGGTAAATGGTTGTTTTTATATACACTTGCTAAATTGATTTTTAGTTAAAAAGGAAAAAGGGGAAAACTTAAAAGATAAGGAAACTTAAAGAAAAGGGGAAACTTAAATAAAAAAGGGAATGTCCAACTTAATAAGTAATCTAACCTTTGGGAGTTTCTATTTATGAACACAACTAGGAATTAAGTAAGACGCAAGTCATTTAAGAATTGTAAAGGAATATTGGGACACCGAGAAGCGTTTTTAGGAACGCTTTTAGGTGGGTGAGGGAAATAGGAAAATCTAATTAATTAATAATTTGTTTTTCTGGTGCAACTAAGGGATCGGGTGATATGTGTATGGGGGAGGTTTTTCCTAATTAAATAAATGAAAAAGGAATCTAATGAGGGTTTGGGAAACTAATCTCTTGAAAAATCTATTAAAAGGATGGTAGAGAAAGAGTATGGATCACATCTAGTTTGCGTAATGTTATGCTGCTGAAATTTTATATTCACTGAATTTTCTCTTGTGGGAGTTGGGATACCCAGCTCGGGTAACGAGTGGTATCTCGACCTTGCAAGTTTGGTATTTTTTGCATGGTCCCTTTGCGGATCAGGGGGCTTAGGGGGAAGAAGAGTACCCCTAGCATTGGTTGGAAGGTACCAGTGAGGTCTCATCGGTTGACAAAACGGAGTTAGATGGAGTGCGAGCGTGGGACAGTCGCTTACGATTCTTCGCATTTGTCTATGGTACACATGTGTATAATTTTTATTGAATAGTAGTTAAATTTCCTGTATATTTGGATCTCTCTAATGTCGAAAGAACGCATGCGTAGATAGTGTTAAAAGAAAAAGATTTGTTTAGTTTCTTCATTCGAATATTTAATGATGGGCAGAATTTTATTTTATAATACTTGATTGTGTTTTAAATGAATGGCAGATTTTTATTTTATAATCCTTTAATTGCGTTTTAAATTCTGGACAGATTTTTGTTTTCTAATTTTTTTATTTTGTTTTAAGGCTGGGCAGTGTAAAGTTTGATTTTAATAATACGCAGAGAATATTACCATCTATTATCCACTGAAATGACTAAATTAATTATTACTACACAAC
>ML784640.1:669874-684452 GCA_009831015.1 Picea engelmannii | reverse complement strand
TGATGTGGAATACGTTAAGGTCCACCTTCCAACAAATCTCACTCCATCGACATCAGCACCTTATCTGGAGCAGAGGTTAGAGATTATTTAGCACCCTGGACTCTGCATGCCTTAATGGCAGATGTCTTTGCTAACAGCCATGGCAATACACCAATGTCTCTTGGTTGATAGATCCTACAGGTGACTCGACACCAACACCTCTATTCGTACCTGCTAGGATGTGTTGTAAGTACCTTGAGGCCCATTGACATCACAGGTGGGTCATCTCGCATCGGTTAACAGCATTCATTAATGGCTGGTAATCCGATGATTTCTGTTTGTGTTCGACTTCAGAACATCTATTCACACAAATCAGAATTGTACCATGGGAGAAGCTTTGAAGTTGTTTGAATACATGATTTCAGTTGATTTTTCTCAGGACAGAACAAGAGCCAGGTTCAGGGGTCATCCTAAGATAATCTGTTGTTATACACAGGAAGTTTTTCTTCTCAGAACGGTATTATTTGTTCAAATTCTTCTGTAGACTCCTGAATGTTCCAGTAGTACCAGTCAGTACCAGTGCAGAGTTCATCAGTTACAGGTTCATCAGAAAGACCAGAGCAGCTACCATTTTCGTGCCCTTCAAATCCAGACTTAACTTCAAAAGACAATTCCACAGCAAGACTTGCATACCGATGGAGAGAGGTAATGTAACTCAGGTGTGTTTAGTTCGTATTGATTTATTGTATTAATTTGCATACTAATAGTTGAACTAAAGGTACCTTAATTACTCCATAACGTTTCATCATTTCCACGACCTGTACCTAATGAACTGAACCACCATGACATCTCATGTCATAAACATACACCATTACCGGAACTAAGCTCGATTTGACTCGGATATGATAACTCTACACCCTCGTATGACTCTCATCATGTTCCGACACCCTATCTATCTCCACAGCAATTCAAATCTTCTCATATAATTTTCTTCCCGACCGTTCCTTTCATCCCATTCTCTCCCTTCATCGCCCTCATCCAACCTTCGCTGCCACCGATAGACTTCCCCTGTGATACCAAGTAGAGCCATGGTAGAGAATCACCACGAACCAGAAACATACGCCGACTTGGAAGCCCTCCAGGAGTATGGGGCAACTAGATATATTTTTAAGCAAGCAGGGTGGGATCCATTTCTGAAGAAGTTCGATGGGTATAACAATGCAATCACACTCCAGTTTGCACTGCATTTTGAGGGTGGGACCGCCAAGGTGGGTGAACTGGAGTTCGAGGTCACGGAGGAGTTCATTGCAGAGGCAATTCAATTGCCCACCACAGGCCAGGCGTGGACGAAGGGACAACTGGTTGATAAAAAGCTCTGTGCGCAGCTACTGAAACCTCAGTACCGGGAAACAAAATGGTCAGAGGGAACGTCGCGGTCTTCGCTGGAACCACAGTGGGCTCAAGTGTTGGTCATCCTCCAGCGTTACCTAATGTGTGAGGGTTGATATACCATTATGTTCCCCTACCACGCCCGAATTCTGCTACACTTCACAAGTACTCCGCTGAACATACCCTTTTTCTTGTTAAAAAGTTTAAAAAGGATGGCCGAACAGGTCCAAAGGGCTAATGATTTTCGGGGGAGTTTATTTCACTTCGGTCTAGTTAAAATATTGATCACATTTGCCCTGTCGAAGAAGAAGAATCCTGGGACCTATTCACTGCAAAAACCCTCGCCTGTGCCCAGTCCAAAGATAAGAGTGTGAAGGTCGTTCCCTCACACAAAAAGTTGAATTCCAAGAAAAAGAAGGTCAAAACCATGACTAAAGACCATGTTGGAAACCCTGAGCCCGAACCTCCAATTCATGACGAGGTAGAAACCAATACTGAAACTGGAAAGGCCACCACACCTACAGAGGCGAACATTGAAGTCTCGAGTTCTTCCCCAGCTGCCGAGAACATAATTGATGTGGAGGAACTAGCCGAGTCAACTGATAAGCCTAGGAGGAACCCGAAGAGAAAATGTAAAAGTGTATTGTCGGGAATGGATAACTCGGTACCCAGTTACCCCCCACAAGAGAGATTGGAAAGTATAGATGGTCACGAGGAGGCCCCGAAGCCATCTGAGATGACCTAGACTTTGTCCCAACTCATTCGAAAAAATCGTAAAACAAATCGGTAGGCTGCTACACCTAAAGAAATTGTGCAGGATGAGTCAATTCAAGTACCAACCAGTACCCCTGTCCAGAAGCAAAGAGAGTCCACTCCTGGACCTAGTCCAATGGACACCTTTGAACTCAGTCCAGATGATAATTTTGATCCAATTGACACTCATGAACGCAACCCCGATGCATTCACTCCTGAATTCAGTTCAGACCACAATTCCGATATATTTCACACCCCTGCTCAAAGTCCCGAAGAACTCACGCATGCATCTAGTCCCTCACCATAGCCAGGACGAGACCAAACATTTGAAACCCACTACGAGATTTCCTCCAGTCGGTCCTTGAAACCAATGGTGGCAAAACTAGAGAGCAAGAATAGCAGATTGAAGGAGAAGTTGCATGAGTACATTGTACATGACAGACATATTAAAACCGAAAACGAACTCCTGAAGCTCAGGGTGACTCACCTTTTGTCAAAAATTGAAAGGTTAAAGCAGAGGAATAAAGATATTTTCAAAAGGAACAGGCAACTTCAGAGGATTGCCAGAAAGCATGTTATAATCAACAAAATCCTCAAGAAAGAGATTAGGAATCTGAAGAAGCAGGAGAGGCTACAAATGTTGGTTGCAGCCGCTGCAACCCTCTGATGGCTACTAGTTTTTTATTTTGTTGCCTGAGGACAGGCAAGGACTCCAGTGTGGGGGCATGTTGGTCCCCGGTTTTGATCATGTTTTTGCCTATATTATACTCCAAAGACTTCCATTTATATACCCAGTACCACCTTTTTGGCCTTGTTTTGACATAATTGACATCTCCCTACCATTCAATCGGGCTACCTAAGGTATCTTTACATTTCAAGCTATTTTTATGCGCTTTGATGCTTTAGATTGATATTGGAACTAATGTCGCTTGGGTTAGGTACCACTTCTATTTTTGGAACAGGATGTCGGTACCAGGTACCAACTCGTACCCATGGAGATACCAATGGAGCCGCTCAAGATCTGTGTGTTATGGTCCGAATGGGAGACAGAGAGATTCGCATGACAGCTGGAGTCATCGCCCACAGGGTGCTTGAAGGCATAATGATAAAACTGGATCGTTAATTCTTCATCGTTCACACTTCGTGACACTACGTGTCACGAAGATGTGAAGTATGTTTTAAAAACTTGATTCCAAGCTATTTTCGGATCGGGGGATCCGTTTGTTTTATGTATCTTTGTTTTAGACTGTTATAAACAGAAGGATTTATATAAACCCGGGATCACTCCTGAGAACGGGTTGGATTATGTTACATCGTGAACACATGTTTTTGAATACAAACTACTGTTACGTTATGTTACCCGACTATCATATGATCTGAGTATTTTTCTGATGAGTTAATGAAGCGTGAAGTTACACCATGTTTGGATAGAATGTTATAGTTGGCTCTGGTTGTCACTAACAACGTTTGTGCCATTTGGTTGGGCCCACCAAACCGGTGCAAGCCGTTTCTTTATTCTGTCATAGATTTAGCTTTACTTTGTCATAGATTTAGTTATTTCAGTGTGTTAGTGTTTTCTTAAATGATAGCTTAAAGTTTCAGAATTAACTCGTTCAAAATCGTGTTTATTTATTCTTCAACCGAATAGTTCCATCATACTGATATCTTTTGAGTTGATGAGTATCGAATGCATGTTTGATTCCTGTAGGGTTTAGAGCACGAACTTGGTTGATTGGTTCCTAGTTTTCAATTCGAATATAACTTAGAATGAACTTTGCTTTGTTAGATGGTTAGTTACTCTGCTCTGTTAGATAGTTAGGCTACTCTGTTTGATTAGTTTGTTAGTGTGCAATTGAACTAGAGGAAGCTTCTGGTTCTAGTAGGTAGAGTAGTACTCTGTTTTCCTGTAGACAGATTTGGATTCATTTGTAATGTTCAGATTAAATGCATTTTAGGAAATACTCTTTTTGTCATGGTTTGAATCGAAATGGTGATGATAGATGATTAAAAGTAGTGGTGGAATAATCTTGTGACATCATACTTCTGCATGGAAATAGAAGCACCAGCATTTAAAGCATAGGACTGTTTTCTGTTAATGACTTAAATAGGAAATGCTGAGTTTCAGGATAATCATTAGGATTCAAGTTCTCAGAATAAGTGTGTGTTTTCTTTTCAGGATAGCCTTTAGATAGGAATTATCTTACCTGCACATACAGTGTATCAGCTCAAAGTTTACCAACCCTGGTTTGACAATTTAGTGTTTCAGGTCACTTAAAGCTTCAATTTAGCAGCCTGACACAAATAACAATAGTCTAAAAGTTCTACCTTTTGATTGTTTTACTATAATTTTTTCTGTTTGATTTTGACTGAAATCTAGTGATGAATGGTTGGATCTACAGATTTGAGTGGATAAGTTTGTATAATCATAGTAGCCCAGGATTTTTTCAAGAAACTGAATCCATTTATACATTCAATAATACAATTTAAACAACATAAAATAACTATTCTATCCAAATTTACATGACCCAAAAATAAAACGTTTAACCATCTAACTAAATTAAAAAATTTAAAAGTTTATCTTTGTCCCACAAAATATCAAAATAACTATATTTACAGAATAACAAAACTACAAATGGAAATTGTTATGGATCAATAGTACTCATTGACCGGGGCCGTGCACCCTACCGAACACAGCTTCCTTCGCTGGATCGATCCGGTACCAATACATCTTCTCCCTCTGGTTTTTCTCGAAGGGAAGAGCAACATGAAACGAAAGCTCCCAGAACGAATATGAACAACTGTAGATTCTGAGTATTCGTAGCCGCACAGATAATATAAAGCTGCATAG
Organism: Picea engelmannii; assembly: GCA_009831015.1. Classification (NCBI taxonomy): domain Eukaryota; kingdom Viridiplantae; phylum Streptophyta; class Pinopsida; order Pinales; family Pinaceae; genus Picea; species Picea engelmannii. The sequence continues at coordinate 679,483 of ML784640.1, read as the reverse complement.
TAAATTATTATAGATCTTCATCCAGTAACAGTAAATAAAAATATTCTATTCTATGACTCCATCGCAGAAAGCATCTTAATTAAGTACTGAAGCGAAGAAAGACAACTACGCCAATCATTTCGAGATCACATCTGTCGGAGACTCTGTATCGCTTGTGATCCTGGAGAGGCGAAGAACATTACTGAAGCTTTCGCGAAGACTTGCAGCGTAATGCACACTCATCATTTATCTCTTACACTTTCGGTTTTTTTCTCAGAGGGCCCTGTTTCTGCTGGTGGAGTATTCTACTCGTCATCCCAATCTATTATGATATGGCCCATCTCATCCTCAGTTAACCTGGATCGTGTGGGAAGCCATTGTTGATCAGGGAAATTTTTGGCTTGTACATACATATGGTGGCACCCTATGGTGGTCTGCATGGTACGTGCAACTGCCTTATAAGCGTCGACCACCTATGGTGGTATGCATGGTGTCCTCTCAATGCTTTGCCTAATAGTTTCCTTCGGAATGTAAAAGGAAAAATGGTTTTCCATATGTGGTGCCTTGTGTGTAGTATTCCATGGGTTCTAATGTCATGCAGCTAAACATGGCTTATCCATGATTCCTACAAAAAATACGTGTCATCTAGCTCCCTCCATGCTAATAATGAAATTAAAATGAGTATCTAGGCATAGTGGAACTCAGTGCCTTTATCTTGTGCCTCTTGAAAATCAATCAAGAATTGGTTGAATAATAATATCACTCTGTTCCTTTGGACACTCTCGATGCACCTTTAATCTTATGCTATGATCATGCTAGTACATGGCCTTTTATACACTTTCTTAACATTTTACAAGTGCGTTCTTTACGTTGTGAACCTTATTGTCATGCCTCATATGCTTGAGACATGTAAGTCGCGTTGTCCTCCAAATGTATGAAATTTCTCCTTCATGTTCTCGAATAGAGACTTTTCATTCTTCTTTTCAAAGAACAACAATGAGGGGTCTTCCCCTTGCGATCGAAGATCGATAATGCCACACGATCAAGTCTGTATCGATGGAAAATGGCCTGTCGAGCCACAAGTAGCCCTCGTACACACAACTCAACATTTTGATGCATGAATTAATCTTTAGGCTCCTCCCAAAGTGTGGTATGTCGAAGAGGTTCAAAATTCCTTCTTTTTCCAACCCCGTAGCCCAAATCTATGGCTCTATGACTATCATTTGTGTTTCAGAGCTAATGTATTTCTTCAAGTACTTGCTTGGAAATAACTCTGGAAATTTCTTCTCATCTGTAAAGTCATGGCCAACATACTTTAAATATGGCATCGAACCTAACATGTTCTCTTCCACAATCACTCCCTCTGGAATCTCTGGCTCCATGAGTGGGTACTTCACATCTTTATGTAAGTTGACCGTTTGTGTAGACAGATTTCTTGGTGGTATGTAGTCCGTAGGGAAAATCGACGTTGAGGAGGATACCTACTATGCCTCTTCAACTATAGGTGTCATTGTTGGTTGACTGCACTGTTTCTTTGGTAATGTTGCTGAAGTCATTAATGCCTTGGGTGGTTCCATGTTCTCCTGCAACTTTTCTCTATGTACAACTAGAATTTCCAATTGGGCTCTAAAACTCATCTCTACAACTCATCTCTTTAAGTTGTCTCTATATGTGAATGATAATTGAAAATAACCTTCCCTCGTTGATGCTGCTCTTTCTTATATACCTCATCAGTAGTTGTTAGCTTCCCTTCACACCTAAACTTTTTGTATAACCGACTAGTGATTTTTATTAATTACTTTCCATAATGCTTCATTAATTCTGTATCTTCGGTGATTTATCCAACAGATTCTCCAACCATTCAAAATATCGTTGCCAATCTGCATTTATGGTTGTGCGGTGCCACTACGTAACCATCATGATAGCTCTTTATTTCATGTCTCGTCATGGATTTTCTTAAATGATCTTAATTTTTATCCACGCAATCTCTAATTTTTGTGAGATCTCTTCTCTCTTCTCAAACTTGCTTCCTTCATCTATGCGCTCTTTTACTTTCTTTTTTCTCTTCTGTGACATTTTATCGCTTTTTCCTTTTTACCTACTAATCTTAACTTCTTGGACTTTTCAACTTTCTACTTCTTCCCTAAACCATTTTCTTGTTTTTTCCTATTTTTCTTACTTTTTCTTTCTTCTTGTACCTACACTATAGTACACTATGGTACACATTCAGTGCAGTTTGGATTAGTGCATGGAAGCACGACTGTCCCTGTACAATTTAAGCCTACTTTTTTTAACCAACCCTTCCATAGCTTCGCCATCCAACTTCTCCAGTTGAAGAACGCCTACTTTTGTCACATATATGATCACATATGGTCCTAACCAATGCATCTGGAGCTTCCCTGTGTGCTCCATAAACTTACGATCATAAACTAACACTAAGTCTCCTATCTGAAATTTCTTCTGCTTGATATGTCTGTCATGCCAAGATTTATCATGTGCTTTCTAAACCTATTGATGGAAACCTGCGATGAAATGGTCTTATCCTAATTCCATAAGTACTGATAATATTTGTTCTACTGCACCAAAATCTATAAGTTTCTCCATCGTAGCAATGCCCAAACTTGGCACAATAAACTCCATCGGCATAATCACTTCTTGTCCATATGTTAACCTGAATGGAGTCTGTCCTATCAGCTTCTTTCCTATGGTCCTCTATGCCCATAAAAATTTTGGAATCTTTAAGTCCTACTCATCCTGACTTACCTTTCAAATATTTGTTCGCACATGTTCCAAAATATTATTGAAAGCTTCTACTGTGCCAATTCCTGAGGATGGTATGGTGTACTCTTCTCATGATGGATTTAAAAATCCTCGGTTAATGTTGCAATAGTCCTATCAATAAATGTGTTCACTTATCGCTCATGAGTAATCTGGGGCATCCAAAACTTGTGACTACATTATCGAACAGAAACCATGTTGTTGTCTCCACACTACAATCTCTAACTGGATATACCTCGTCCCATCTAGTTAAATAGTTTGTCATAGTAATAATGTACCTTTCTCTCGATATCCTAGTTGGTGGATTGATTGGCCCAACAAAGTCCACTTCCCATTTATCGAATTCTTGTAGTTTCACTTGTGGGACTAAGGGAATTTCATCTCTCCTAGATGACTTCCCAAGTCTCTCGCAAGTGTTCAAACTCTGATAGAATTCTTTGGCATCCTTATGCAGGGTAGGCCACCATAATCCTTTGCAAAAAATATTCTAGGATGTTTCTTTTCCTATGTAGTGTCCTCCTACAACCCCTTCATGCACCTCTGACAATACCATATTTCTTTCATTCTCCAATACACAATGTTGCAGAATCCCATCTGCACCTAACTCATATAATTTTCCTATTATCAACTCGTAGTTTGTTTCTTTCACTACAAGTTGCTTCTTTTGCACTATTGTAAATTCTGTTGGAGCTACACTTGCGCTAAAAAACTAAACTATATCTGCAAAATAGTTCTCCACCGTCTAAATTCAAAATAAATGCGTGTATGGAAAACTATCATCAAATTTCTCTACATCTTTTCTTGACAATATGCATGAAAAAAGGTTTAGTCCTGAGTGAAACTTTCTCGGTTTCAATATCACCTCAAAGTCATATTCTTGGTACAATAGTAACCACCTACATGTTTGTCCCCCCAACACTGGCCTTTTCAATAGGTATCTTAGCATACAATGTTCTGTATACATCTTGAAGTGTGATCCAAGTAGGTAATGTCTAAATTTTAGTACGGAATATACCATCACCAAACCTTTGTGTTCTATAGTGGTATAGTTATGCACTATAGATGATAATTTCCTTCTAGAAAATTCAATCAGATGGTCTATCTCTCCTTCACCCAGTTGTGCCAAAACCTCACCCAATGTTATCGACAATGCATCACCATGTACATAAAATTCATTACTCCAGTTAGGAAAAACTAAAATCAGTGTAGTGACCATCTTCTTTCTTAATGTATACAGAATCTTCTGACATTTGTCATTCCAATGATACTTCACTTCCTTCTTTAGTAAATTATCCATATGGGTTTTGATCTCCACATATCCTTTCATGAACTTCCTATAATATCTTGTATGACCCAATGTGGACTTCAACCGTTGCACAAAAGTCGATGGTGGAAAATCAACAATCACTGCTATCTTTGCAAGGTCCATTAGCAATCATTGTTTAAACACCACATGGCACAAAAAAATTCCAAAGGGCACACAAGATATAAATTTCTTCAAATTCAATGAGATCTGGTATTCCCTACACTTATCCAACATTAAGCACAAAAGTTCAACATGATCTTTCAATAGAATAAATATTGTTCAATCATCTAGATACACTTCTAATAAATTATGAATAAACTCTTTGAAGGCTACAACAACTACTCTGGAAAATATTGTTGGTGCATTCTTCGACCCAAACGACATAACTATATACTGGTAACAACCTCATCTCATCGCAAACGTCATCTTATTTTAATCTTCTTACACAATTCTGATATGATGGTATCTTGAGTATCCGTCTGTAAAAGAATAAGCTTCTTGACCCTCTACATTCTCTAGTACTTCATCAGTAAAAGGCATAGGAAAAGAGTTGTGTAAACATGCATTGTTCAACTTTCTTAGATCTACTAATATCATTATTTCTCCTATCTTCTTGTCTTGAACCACCATACGGTTGATCCACTCTGATTCTTCAATAGGTTCTATAATTCTAGCCTCTAACATTCTGTCTATCTCTTCTTTTACCTTCTCCTTATATTTCGGGTTCATTCTATAGGGTCTTTGTCACATGGGTTTCACATATGGTTTCAGCAGAATTTTGGTTTCTCCTAATTCTCCAATGAATCCTTTCATCTCTGAGAATGTCGTTGGAAATAGGTCATGGTACTCACGTAGAAAGTCATCGATATTCTCAACTATCTCCTCACTCTAGTAATATCCTATCTGTGTAAACTTAGGTTTCTCCTTTGTTCCAATGTTCACTCTCTGTGTTCTTAGGGGCTTTGCATATATTGCAAACTCAATTTCTGGTCCTTCTATGTTGCATTTCCCTTTAGTCTATGATATCTGCAAATTCCTTGGATCTTCCTCATCTTGGGATTCTTCTATGACATTATAATAGTGTAGAACCTCTTCAACTATTGCAGTGAATCGAGGTTCATTATGCAAAAGCAGTGATCCCAACATGTCTTTTGATGAAAAAACATTATTCCTGAGAACCTTGAATGTTGAGTCAACCAAAGGATTATTACTTTCAAAATTGAATGTTACCTTGAAGTTCCTGGTCAACTCTTCCCAATCTCTTGTTCCTCTATGCACTTCTAGTTCTATGTACCAATTCTTAGGAATTGTGTCCAAAGTATGCACAAATAAGTGAGTCCATTCTTTTTCTGGTATCGATCTCCACTACGCAATACAATTTGTAACATGATCCAATGGAAAAATTAATCCACTATACTTTGGTGTGATACTTTCATTCTTTGTCACAAATATGACTTGTAATAACTTCTTACACTGCAGCTAATCTCTTCTTCCATGTTTTTGTGTAGCCCACCATCTCGCTGAAGTTTCTTTTAGTGCGATATCTAACGCCAAGAGTCTCTGCTAATCTGGAATCTTCATTTTAAACTCATTAATAAATTATTTTATAGGTGTCAGTACAATATATATTGGAGGTTTGTGATCCGGATTTTATGAGCAGAACGAAATGAATACAGATTATTAACAAGTGCTTAACACAAAATAACAAAGATACAATAAAACTCGTTTTCTATTCAATAATGAAATAAGCTGAAACTGTAAAATGCAGCGGAAACAAGCTTGCTAGAATGGTGGCGGCTTATCTCTGAGAAGAGATGTGACGGCAGCGCGCATTCGCAAGAAGAAGGTTACAATGAAGCTCTGAAGGAATTTTTACAATAAGAAAGAATGACAAAAACCCTAGACATAACCCTAGGAGATGAAGCGCCAAAAGTCATGTGGGTCTCGTTTGGGTAAGTTAGTACATCAACTTCCTGAGGTCGTAACTTTTGCATACGATCTCTGTTTTAGGCGTGTGATAACCCATTGGAAAGGTATCATCGAGGAGATTCATTTTGGGGGCTCAATCATGCTTTCGACTGTCATTGAGGAGCTCTATCCTGAAAAACCTTCATTTAGGCCCTCAAAATGGCCCCAGAAGTTAAAACTGCTAAAAATAGTAAATTTGCCAAAATTGTTAGAAAACTATTTTGAGCCAGTTGGAAAAGGTGGGTGGCCACCAATATCCATCTGGATCAATCCTCCCTCCTTAGGAAGCAATGGTCTCCATTGCGTTGAGGTCCCCCATCAGATGAGGAAATTTCTGTTGAATTTGGCCTCGGGTGAGCCACTTGCCTTGGTGCAGGAGCTGCCCTGCTTTGACGACTCGATAAAGATGGATCCTTTGTTATCGAGGGCCCTTGATCTGTCTATCCACAATATGATCATTGGATGCCTATTGTAGGCATTCAAGATTGAGCTCTGTTGGTGTCAGTTGTTCTGCTACTTCTAAGGTGTCCAATAATGGTGGGAAATAAGGGTGAAGGAGATCCATGTTCAACACTAGGTGAAGACCAAGGAAAGGAGGAATGTTGAGCTCAAAAGCATTATCCCCCACGACCTTGGTGATAGTGTATGGCCCATAACGGAGTGGGCGAATCTTCTGATGGGGTCCTGTAAGGCATTCTTTCTGCAAGTGCAACCAAACTTTGTCGCCCACCTGAAACTTATGCGACACCCGATGTTGATCATGGCGTCGTTTGTAATTGTCATTGGACTTTTGTAGGATATCCTGAACCTGTTGGAGGATGTGCTGGCTCTGCTCAATGAACCGGGTGGCTTTTTCAGCTTCATTTGGAGCAAGAGATGAGTCGGTCGAGGTGACTGCAAGGGGCAGTGCAACATCTATGGGTCCCAATGGTTGGAATCCCAACCCCACTTGAAAGGGGATGTGGCCAGTTGAGCTGTGCGGGGCTCGGTTGTATCTATGTTGGACATAGGGAAGGCTCTCATCCCATGTGAGAGGGTTCTTTTAATTATACATGCGAAGGATATGCATAATCATTCGATTTACAACCTCAGTTTGGCCATCTGTCTAGGGGCAGAAGGCCGAGGATTTGGTGAGCTTGGTGTCCAGCAGTGACCAAAGGCTCGACCAGAATGTGTTGAGAAATCGACTATCTCGATATGAGACAATGGTTTATGGGATTCCAAAATGTACCCAGACTCGTTCAAAGAAGAGCTTGGTAGTGGCCTCTGTTGTGATGCTCTTCTTGCAGGCAACCAGAATCGCCATCTTAGAAAAGCGATCAACAACCAGAAAAACAAAGTCATTTCCCCGCTTGGTGGACGGGAGGCATGACATGTAGTCCATTGAGATGATTTCCCATGGCCTATCAGGAGTAGGAAGAGGGGTGTATAGGCCCTATTTCTTGGTGTTCGGTTTGGCAATAGCACAGGCAATGCAGGACCTGATATACTTGTTGACTTTCTGTCGAAGTTTCGGCCAAAAAAAATGTTTCTGTAGCATCGCCACTATCTTTTCAACGCCGAAGTGTCCTGCCACCCGACTGTAGTGCGCTTCCCATATCATCTTCGCTCACTCACTTGATGGAACACAGATATGGCCCAAATGACACAACAACCCATCCTGAAGATGGAAATTATCGACAACTGCGTTTGCACCCAACATTTGGTAGGTGGTGGCGAAGTCAGGGTCTATCTCATAGAGTTGGAGCCATATAGATGTCTCATGGCCGCAAGAGTCTAGCACCGTGCTGAGTGTCGCGACTGGAAGTCTGCTGAGGAAATCAGTGACGCAATTGGTGCTTCATGTTTTATACTTGATGTTGAGGTGGAATTGCTGCAAGTATGTGGACCACTTTTGATGGCGGTCATTCTGCAATTTTCCTTGTGTCTGCATGAACTGCAATGGCTTATGATCAGTGTGGATGAATGTCTTATTCCCAAGAATATAATGTCTCCACTGGCGGCATGCTTGCACAATGGAGTACATTTCTTTGTCATAAGTAGGGTACTTACGGACAACATCTGACAATGTCTCACTATGATAGGCCACGGGGTGGCCATGCTGAGTGAGAATGGTGCCCATAGCATAGTCTGAAGCATCTGTCTCGATCTCAAAAGGATGCTACAGGTCTGGTAGTGAAAGTACTGGGGCTGAGCATAAGCACTGCTTCAAATCATCAAATGCTTGTTGTTGGGACCGACCCCACGCAAATTTCTCCTTACCACCACCCCTGTTTATTTGGCTAAGGGCCCATGCAATATGGGAGAAACCCAACACGAACCTGTGGTAGAAATTGGCAAGGCCCAAGAAGCTCCAAATCTCAATGAGTGTTGTTGGGGCTGGCCAGTCACAGATGACTTGGATATTGGCTAGATCCACATGTACGCCATGCTGATCAATGATGTAGCCTAGGTAATGGACCCTATCCATGTTGAAGGAGCATTTTTCGAAATTGGCGTATAGCTTGTGCTGCCGCAAGGTGTACAAAACCTGTTGAATATGCTACAAGTGTTCGACCCAGGTCTTGCTGTAAATTAGAATGTCATCCAGATACACCACTACAAAAGTATTGGTGAATGGTCGCAGGATATCGTCCATCATCCTCATGAAAGTGGTTGGAGCATTTGTCAAACCAAAGGGCATGACCAACCATTCAAAAAGTCCTTCCTTTGACTTGAAGGCGGTCTTCCATACATCTGTCTGTTCTATCAGGACCTGGTGGTAGCCAGACTTCAGATCAATCTTACTAAAGTATTTGGCCCCCGTGAGTTGATCAAGGAGGTCATCGATTCAAGGAATTGGGTATCAGTTTCTGACTATAATTTTATTCAGAGCCTGGTAATCAATACAGAGTCGCTAGGTCCCATCTTTCTTCTGTACCAACACGATTGAGCTACAACAAGGTGATGAGCTGGGGCATATGTGCCCCTTGTGGAGTAGTTCTTAGATCTGTCGCTTGATCTCCTCATTCTCTAACAAAGAGAGACGATAGACTGGACCATTAGGTAGCGGTGCGTCGGGGGTCAGATCGATGGGGTGCTTGACCTGGCAGTGCAGAGGTACCCCTGTAGGTGAGGAGAAGATATCCGAGTATTCTTCCACGACCTTATCTACTTGCTTCTGTTGTGTGGAGAGGTCGATCGAAGAGACCCTGGATGTGGTTGTGATCTTTCGCTTATTCTGAGAGTGAATCATGAAGAAGACAAACTTCCCCGTCTGAGAGATGACCTTCCTGCATTTCTTAGTAGAGATCAAGGAAATAGCACTAGGTGGGACTGCCTCAGGTATCCTGTACAATTTTCTGTTCAAAGTAATAATAACACTATGAGGTCTAGACTCATATACAGCATGGAATTTCCATAAATAAGGTTGGCCCAAAATAACATTACAAACTTCGTGTTAAGGTCCTAACCCGCACATAGGTAGATCAATGTATTTGGATGTAATAAAGGTCAATATTAATAAGACCTTTCAATAAAATAGAATAAGGCGGATGTAAGAAGACCTAATAGAAGCTTCCGCTTCTAGAAGGATCTTC
>ML784640.1:609674-652471 GCA_009831015.1 Picea engelmannii | reverse complement strand
TGACTTTGTTTCTATAGCCCTATGAAATCTTGTTTGTAAATTAAGATATATTTTGATGAAAAAACATTTCAAATAATAGGAAGTGAACAAAGACCATCAAACCACAAACACATAGCTCTACCCAATTGTTAGTGCAACGCATCACATAATTTACTCTAGGCATTAGAATAACATGAACTATTCTAAGAATTTCATTCATTCTAGCCACATCAAATTCTTGTCAATGAGCTTTATTTCGTCGATATGAACACTTTAAAAAAGGACTAGTGACCAACATTGCAATTTATGGGTTCCCACAATAATGGAATTCAATAAACACATATGTAGATTAAAAATATCTAGACATTCAAGAAAAACATGTTGAATATGTATCATTAAATTGCAAGAAAGTAGAACAATATGCACACTATAGATAGGTGTACTGATGAGTGAAACAGAGAATGTGTACGGCCTTGGTCTATTGGGAACAAAAGGATTTGTTTCCTTGCAATTTTGGTGCATGAGAATGAAATCATTTTCTAAAGAGAAAGACAAGTCAAAGCAATTTGATATCCTAGAATTATATCCATATGAGCCAACATTGTTAATCTAACTAAGAAAATTTCCAAATAAATAAAACTAAACACAACTCTTTGCATCATATATATTAATATATCAAAAAAATTAGGGCTAAAATAATAACATCTATAGAATGCTTAAATAAACAATTTTTTTTTCCAATAATTTATTAGAGCAATTCTAGTGACTTCGTTTCTATAGCCCTATGAAATCCCTATTTGTAAATTAAGCTATATTTTCAAGATATATTTTGATGAAAAAACATTTCAAATAATAGGAAGTAAACAAAGAACATCAAACCACAAGCACATAGTTTTACCCAATTGTTACTACAACAACATGCATCACACATATTACTCTAGGCATTAGAATAACATGAACTATTCTAAGAATTTCATTCATTCTATCCACATCAAATTCTTGTCAATGAGCTTTATTCCATCGATATGAACACTTTAAAAAAGGACTAGTGACCAACATTGCAATTTATGGGTTCCCACACTAATGGAATTCAATAAATACATATGGAGATTAAAAATATCTAGACATTCAAGAAAAACATGTTGAATATGTATCATTAAATTGCAAGAAAGCAGAACAATATGCACACTATATATAGGTGTAGTGATGAGGGAAACAAAGAATATGTACGGCCTTGATCTATTGGGAATAAAAGGATTTGTTTCCTTGCAATTTTGGTGCATGAGAATGAAATCATTTTCTAAAGAGAAACACAAGGCAAAGAAATTTGATATCCTAGAATTATATCCATATGAACCAACATTGTTAATATAACTAAGAAAATTTACAAATAAATAAAACTAAACACAACTCTTTGAATCATTTATATTAATATATAAAAAAAAATTAGGGCTAAAATAATAACATCTATAGAATGCTTACATAAACAAATTTGATTTCCAATAATTTATTAGAGCAATTCTAGTGACTTTGTTTCTATAGCCCTATGAAATCTTGTAAATTAAGATATATTTGCAAGATATATTTTGATGAAAAAATATTTCAAATAATAGGAAGTGAAGAAAGACCATCAAACCACAAGCAGATAGGTGTACCCAATTACCCAATTCTTAGTGCAACAACATGCATCACACAATTTACTCTAGGCATTAGAATAACATGAACTATTCTAATAATTTCATTCATTCTAGCCACATCAAATTCTTGTCAATGAGCTTTATTCCAACGATATGAACACTTTAAAAAAGGACTAGTGAACAACATTGCAATTTATTGGTTCCCACACAAATGGAATTCAATAAACACATATGGAGATTAAAAATATCTAGACATTTAAGAAAAACATGTTGAATATGTATCATTAAATTGCAAGAAAGTAGAACACTATGCACACTATAGATAGGTGTAGTGATGAGGGAAACAAAGAATGCTTCCGCCTTGGTCTATTGGGAACAAAAGGATTTGTTTCCTTGCAATTTTGGTGCATGCGAATGAAATCATTTTCTAAAGAGAAAGACAAGGCAAAGCAATTTGATATCCTAGAATTATATCCATATGAACCAACATTGTTAATCTAACTATGTAAATTTCCAAATAAATAAAATTAAACGCAACTCTTTGCATCACATATATTAATATATAAAAAAAATTAAGGCTAAAATAATAACATCTATAGAATGCTTACATAAACAAATTTGTTTTCCAATAGTTTATTAGAGAAATTCTAGTGACTTTGTTTCAACCCTATGAAATACCTATTTGTAAATTAAGAAGACATTAAAATACAAATACAACACTCATTCATTTGCAAATATTAGACTTAAATTAAAACTATCATGACTAGTTACCAATGCATCAAATAAAGTTCAGAACATTGTACAGAAAAAGTATTGTCATAACTTTCACAACAAGCATATCCACATAAATGAGAACAGTTTATATCTATACATGAACACAATATTAAGCTAAACAACCTTAAAAAAAAAACCACAACTAGATTTATCAAGCACATTTAGTTGCAAACCAATAATAAAAAGGTGTTGAGGTGTTCACACCACACTAGCATAACATAGTACTATATAGTAGTACATAGTTTAAAATAGATTAATTAGTTGTAGCTACAACTTAAGTAGATAAAAGTTAATAACAACGTCATCAATTGCTAAGGAACTTTTGATAGACATAGTTCACCGGTTACTAAAAAAAAATGCCATGTACTCTTTATAAGGCCATATATAGAAGCAAACAACTAAGCTATAACACTACAATAATTCCAAACAACAACACCTCCAATTCACTACTCCTTCACAAATAAAATCAAAGCAACAATGTAACTCAACTACCTCCAACTTGGTTTTTAAAAAACATTGAAATCAGTAATAGAAAGCCAAGTTACCAGCCTAAAAAAAATCAATTGTTCATTGTAATAGAAAGCTAGAAAGCCAAGTTACCAGCCTAAAAAAATTCAATGTGTCAAGAAGCCACACTCAAACATAACAAAATTCATAACTCTAAACCAATAGCCAAAAAAATTCAATGTGTAAAGAAGCCACACTCCAACATAACAAAATTCGTAACTCTAAACCAATAGCCACAAAAAAGATGATAGGGATAAGCCCATAATCACAGTATGGGCATAAAACCTCATTGTCACAAAACAACAATCAAATCACAACTATCACAATGCAAACTACCAAAACACCAAAACAAAAAATCATAACTCTAAACCAATAGCCACAAGAACAATAATAGGAATATGCCCATAATCACAATATGAGCATAAAACCTCACTGTCACAAAACACTAACCAAATCACAATGATAGGGATAAACCCATAATCACAGTATAGGCATAAAACCTCACTGTCACAAAACAATAACCAAATCACAATGATAGGGATAAGCCCATAATCACAGTATGAGCATAAAACCTCATTGTCACAAAACAACAACCAAATTACAACTATCACAATGCAAATTACCAAAACACCAGAAACAAAATTCATAAGTCTAAACCAATAGTCACAAAAACAATGATAAGGATAAGCCCATAATCACAGTATGGACATAAAACCTCACTGTCACAAAACAATAACCAAATCACAATGATAGGGATAAGCCCATAATCACACTATGAGCATAAAACCTCACTGTCACAAAACAATAACCAAATCACAATGATAGGGATAAGCCCATAATCACAGTATGGACATAAAACCTCAGTCACTAAACAACAACCAAATCACAACGATCACAATGCAAACTACCAAAACACCAAAAACAAAGGACTGCATTATACAAATAACCTGGCCTAAAACAATCCTGTGAAGCACAAAATTACACGGCGACAACTTTGCCGGCATTATTCCCTGTGTACGTGAAGGGCTACGTGAGTCATGTGGCTTCTTGGATTTCAATTGTGCCCGGGCTGCCATCACTGAATTCTTTTACTGTATTGTCTGCAGCTTTCTTTGTGCGTTATATTTTATAACATCTGTCCGTGCATGCTTCTGAAAAGTGGGCACTGGGTATGGATGCCACACTTCTCGAGGCGGAAATCGATGTTTGTTATCAGAAATTTCCTTTTACTGTTTAAGTTTCCTTCCCTAATTCGGCAGCGAAAGGAACCGTGTGCTTAAATTCTCACGCTTTTTCTGCAACGGAATATGTATTATATATTTATTCTCGGGAATTACACATTAATTATATGGGACGTGTGCGGAGAAACAAATCATGTAATAAGTTTTGCATGGATGAATTCAGTTGTTTTTTGAAATGGAATGCTTTGGATTTTTTTTAAAAACTAAAATTTTAAAAATAAAATAATTTTAATAAAAGAAATTGAAGTAATTTATTATATTAATTAAGTTACTTTGTAAGTGAATTTTAAAAGTAATTAATTAAGTTAATTTTAAAATTTAACTGAAAAAATTAAATTTTTTACAAAGAAAATATTTTTTTTTAATTTTATATAATGATAATGATAATCTATTTTTAAGGTCATGGTCAAGCGAGACACTTAATTGGTGTATGAGACTTCTTGTTTATGGCTATTCTTCTAGCTTGTGATCTCTTAAGAGGAAATACATGTTCTTAATCATTAGGCCCACTGAGACTATATCATAAATAAATGGTAAAAAATAAATATATTATTTTAAAAATATATTATATAATAAAATATCCATATATCCTAAAATATTACATCTTCTCAAGATGAAATAGGAAACAGAGCTGAAAATAAATAAACACAAAATTAAGAACTAGATCCATCTCATATATATTATTTTTTATATATTAAATAAAATTGAAAAATAAAAGAGGTAGTAGTTTAAAAGTTCTATTTTTTGGTTGTTTTCTAACAATTTTTTCTGTTTCATTTGGCTAGAAATCCAATGATGAATGGTTGGATCTGGAGATTTGAGTCTCTAAGTTTGTATAATCCAAGTACCTCATGGGTTTTTCAACATACAAAATCCATTTAACCGTTCAGAAATACAATTTAAATTTTATCCAAATTTACATTATCAAATTCCAACCAAAAAAAACAAAAAGATAAAACGTTTAGCAATCTACCTATATTATATTAAGAATTTTCACAAGTTTATCCTTGTCTCATAGAACATCAAAATAACTATATTTACAGAATATCAAAACTACAAATGGAAATTGTTATGGATCAATAGTACTCATTGACCAGGGCCGTGCACCCTACCTTCGTTCGTTCGGGAGCAGCTTTCGCAGCTGGATCGATCCGGTATCAATATATCCGTTGGTTTCGGCAGCATCTCGATCGATCCGGTACCAACACATCTTCTCCCTCTGGTTTTTCTCGAAGGGAAGAGCAACATGAAACCAAAGCTCCCGGGACGAATATGAAGAACTGCAGATTCTGAGTATTCGTAGCCGTACAGATAATGTAAAGCCCCATAGTAAATTGTTATAGATCTTGATCCAGTAACAGTAAATAAAAATATTATATTCTATGACTCCATAGCAGAAAGCATCAAACGACGAAAGAAAACTAAGCCAATCATTTCGAGATCACATCTGCCTGAGACTCTGTATCGCTTGTGATCCTGAACAGGCGAAGAACATTAGTGAACCTGCCGCGAAGACTTGCAGCGTAATGCACACTCCCTGTCGACTTCCTGTAGCGGGGAAAGCGGAAGCGAAAGCGTTTGGTGTTGGTGCTCTCTGGAAAGTAGGCAGGAGTCCTTGTTGGATCCTCGCACAAGGGTGTTTCGGAGGGATCCTCCTCTTCTCTTATTGTCGGGAGGTTGAGAACCAGGCGTGGCCTGTAAGGCCGGGCTATTTCCCACGCTTGCGATAGCCCGTAAGGAATTATGGGAGGCTCCACTTTGCTATTTTTCTTCCTGGACAATCGAAATGATAAACCCATCATTATCATCATAGACAGAGACTTAGATTTCTCCCCCTTCTTCTTCATTGCAATCGCATTTGCATCCATATTCGATCTGAGCTCTCTGTGCCTGTGTCTCTTCTGTAGAATCTAATCTGCTTCTTCTGCAGGATTGGAAGAACCTGAGGCAGTAAGAAGTAGTTTTATACGGCACACACGGGTTTTCACTCAGTGAACCTGTGATCTACGGTACGGGTTCAGTCAGTAAACCTGTGATATAACATGTGGGTTTCTGGGATATTAGGGTTCAGTCAGTAAACCTGTGATGTAACATGTGGGTTTCTGGGATATTAGAATGAATCGGAAGAATGGGCAAATGTATATCGATTCAATCCTTTATAAAATACACATTTGCATATGGTAAAATGGATGAACACGCAGGCACATTTTATATCCGCACGATAACTGGATGAATTGCTTCGAATCTGCATGAACCTTTTCAGATATCTAACCTGGAAGCGTTTTGTGCATAGTTTTTTTTATTACGCTCTTTTGGTCATATCCCAATATAGTATTATGTTTTGCAATTAAATGTTGATAATGACTTGACATGCTTTGCAATTGGAGGCCGTGGCTGAGGATGGGAATTTCCTGTGACGGAAGTCCACCATGGTTAGCCTGGAGCGCAGGACGTCAAAAGGCTGCATTAAGGTTGACGTGAACAGTACCATGTGTCCAGTGGTTGTTTGGAGCCTATCGATGACAGAATGAGCGCTGGACGAGTGTGCTGGTACGATAAATCCAATAAAATGCGCGTGGGGTAGCCAGGAAGGGTTACCGTGGCATTCGAACTCGTTTAGGAGGGAAATTGCAGAAGGGAGAGGCTGTTCTATCACTAAATATGACAGAAAGAGCTAATTTGGTGAAAACCTATCCAGAAAAGGTTTGTTTCTATCTTTTATTTGTAGTAATCTGGGTTATATATGCTGTTAATAATTTAGGCAATAAACATTTTCCAATGAATGACAAAGAGGAGTTATTTTTATTCCACTAAAAAGTAGTTTCATTGGTATTCAAAATTGAATAAAAAGAATTTTTCAAAAGTATATATATATATAGTTATATTTTCTTTTTAGGAGTCCAAGTTTATCCTACATCTTTTCAACCGTTTCAATTATATATGGTCTTGCAAAAATCCCTAAAAACAGACTATAGTGTATATTTATTTATATTTACTTTGTTTTATTCTTTTTACTTAGAATTTAGAATTATCTCAAAAGATAAAAAAATTGACCTAGTTCTTGTAAATGTCTTCAAAGTAAAGTAATTATGAACATGAAAACCATGAAATGTGATTTTAAATAGTGGATCTTCTCCTTCCATACCTTTAAGTTAAGAGCCACCTGTAGATTTTTAATGACAAACTAATATTGTCAAACACTTAGCAACCTAGAGATAATTATCTTCATAATTTTCAGAAATAAATAAAACCCACATTCAGAAACTTTTATAAGAAGAAATACGCATTGCTAAGAAAAATATGCAACGGAAATACACAGTGGACAACAACCTATAAGTCACAGAAATTTAGGCAAATGCCAAGGAAAACCCCAATGTGGGGAAACCCAACGAGAGAGAGAGATCTATTATTCAACTTCAAGAAAGTACATATCAGCAACAAAACAACATTTCCAGCCAAGGAAAATACCTCACAGCACCAAATCTGTCCCACAGAAATCTGCCTCGTTTTCCATGCCCAAGCTGTACCGTTGTCCAACCTCTTCCGTACCTCGATTTAGCCACCAAAAATCTAAAAATCGCCTTGAAAACCATGCCAAAAACCGCCTCGATTTTCATGCCAAATTCGTACTGACTGTACGGAAACGTATGGACTGGTATGGCTTCCCACAGCAGAAAAATATTTTGGCAAAAAATTTACTGAAAATTTTTCTCGGGAATCATGCCCACTTTCCTCTAAAAATGTGCCCTCTTTGTTGCTCACCTTCCTCTCTCAAGCATACTCAGAAAATATCTCTAACTCTCATGCCCACTTTCCTCTAAAAATGTGCCCTCTTTGTTGCTCACTTTCCTCTCTCAAGCATACTCAGAAAATATCTCTAACTCTCCTCCAGATGTCTTCTCAAACATTCGACATGTCTTGCACACTACCCAATTCATTCTTTTATAATTTGAAAATGACATTTTCTCCCCAAAAGTGTTTTTTCACCTTCCCCAACCCTAGATCCAAAGGCCAAGATTAGATCTTGTCTTTTCCAAGATCAAGGGTCATGATTCATTCCCTCCAAAATGTCTCATTTAAAGTGAATTTCACTTTATTACATAAGTGTTTTATGAAAATAAAGTCATTTTAAAATTAGAAGGTACACTTTATTAAAAAGTCACTTTAATAAAAGAACCACTTAAACAACTTTATAAAAACTATTACAAAGTTAAGTGCCTAGTAGTGTAAATATTAAGGTAACATTCGCATACAAGACAAAACATGCGGAGTACCTCCCGAGCTAAAAAGCTAACACTCCCTCTTAGCGAGGGATGTACTCGCTACCATCTCCATCATCTGGTCCCATCACACTGTGCTCTGTAGAAGCTCCCTCTAAACCTGGAGCCATCCGCAACATCTACACAGAACTCGAACTAGAAGATCTTCTCCTGGAAACCTCCTGGAACCCTGATTTCACTTCATCTTGAGCATAGCTTCGATCAACCTGGCTAAGCCTTCTACCAGTGCTCAGAAGAGACTCTCTCTCTTCTCTCGGAATGCAAGACTGATACCTTGGCACCACCACAGTCTCAGAAGCCTCCTCATGTTCCTCATCCGACGTTGAATCATACATCAAAGGTTGTCCTCTCAACATATACAACCTATTCACCCGGTTATTGATCAATTGCAGCTCTACTGGGTCCACTCCCTCTCTGTAGATAAAAACATGTTCCCTATTGAACAATACGCAATATCCTACATCCTCCAAGGCTGAGACTGAGAGCAAGTTAACACTCAACCCTGGAACAAAGAGAACTCCATCAATCTCCAAGAGTCCCCCAAACTCGAGTTGGAATCTGTCATTCCCAACTCCACGTACAACTCTCTCCATACCACCTTCATTTACCACCTATCGGTCAGGACCAATCTCTGTGAAGTCTGGCAATACTCATCAGATTCTCGTCATGTAGTTAGAGACTCTGCTATCCACAATCCATCTGACATCACCTCTGAATCCTCCGTTGTCGACACTGGAAACTAGGGTAACCAAAGAAAATTCCCTATCGGACTTTGAAGCAAAGTCCTCTATGGCTATTGTAGCAGCTGTCTCAAGCCCCTCTAACTCCTTCTTCTTATTCTTCTTCTTCCTCTCAAGACAATGAGAGGCAAGGTTCCCCAACTGGTTACAACTATAACATCTGAATTTACTCAAGTCCCTTCGGGAACTTCCTTTCTTCTTGCTCTTTGCCACAAGAGCAACATTATCATCAACTTTGTCTGTCTTCTGATCACTACTCTAATATCTTTCTTGGATCTCCTCCTGAGTGAAATCATCCCACAGTCTGCTCCAATCTGGTAGATGCTTACGACCCACCACGCACTTCACGAAGACTTCCAAATCTTTGGTGAAGCCATTTAAGGCTATCATCACCAACTCAAAATCCGAAATGACCTCTCCAACAGTTGTCAGTTCATCTTTAACTTGAGCCACCCGGGTAACATAAGAAGAGACACTATCCTCCTTACCCATCTTGGTATCATGCAACTTAGCCTTCAAGGCCATCTTCTGGTTCTCATTCTTCGCCTCGAACAAGTTCTTAAGTGCATCCCACATCTCCTTGGCAATCTTTTTCTCAGCCAGGTTGTAATGTCCCCTAGCTCTTAGAGAGGTGATGAGGAGACTCGGTGGCCTGGGAACCCCCACTAAGTCATAGTCTTACACTGAAGGGGGAAGTCAATGAAGCTAAAGTTATATTTTTAAGTTGACTTAAGAAAGGAAAAGGGATTAAAGGTAAAAGATAACTCAACAGAAGAATAGAAGATTAACCCTGGGAGTTAACCTAACTCAACAAAGAATTAGAAGAAAAAGGTATAAGTAAGAGGCTGGGGTGCACCTATTGTCCATTCTGGTTTTGGATTAGCATTTTCTATTGCTCTTGAGCATTCAGTTTGGGGGTTTTGTTGTACAAACCCTTGTGAGCAACTCAGTGGTGAAATATCCACTCACCTCGTTCCACATCTTGGTCTCGGGGATGAAAGACTCCTCCACACCATTCTAGTCTCAGCTCATCTCCATCCAATGCTTCAGAAGGTAGAAGGTCGTACTGTTCTTGTGATTCCAGCAATGGTGCACCATTACCTAGAGGGAGGTTCGATCCATCTTATTCAGAGGGCCTGGGGCCATTCCGACACTTGGGTTTTGTTTGTAGGGGCATGATAATCAGTTTGAGGACTTTTATGGAGGGTTATCATCCTCATATCATTATCTGCAGATTGGGACATCCTGTGATTCAAAAAAACTCAGATCTAGGGAGATCTGCTTGTGATTTGGTCCTGAAAATTCTTCCACAGGGTTCTCTTAGCCTGATGTACATTCTGGGAGGGTTTCAAGCCATTTGGAGTTGTATTTCGATAGGGACGAGTTGCATTGGTGTTTTAGCTATTCACGAGGGCGCAACTCCCTTAGGAGACTCATCAGTTGGAGGGGATAAACTTGGATGTTGGGCCTGAAACTTCTGGAGGAGGTTCCCACTACCCTAATCTATCATTGGGATGAGTTTGAGCTCATTTGGAGCATCTTGCCATCAAGTTCGAATTCTTGAGGGTTTCAATCTTCACTTGGAGCGTGGCACTATTCAGCTAGAGGGTTTGACACCCAGATCTGCTGGGTATTGGTCTTCATTACTTATTCAGCCTTTGGAGGCTTCTTTTGTATTGGCAGAGCATTTTGTAGCAACTCATATCTATTGATTGTATGGCCATCTGAGGTTTATGCCATATCGGCCCTCTATTGTATTGATTCTGCATAATAAAAAGGTCAGATCTTGCTTGTGCTTCTATATCTTGATTATGTTATGATCTTCATGTGTTGGATGAATCTTGTATGCACTTAATAACTCAATAAACACCTGCACAACAATAAATCAGTAGTAGTTAGTGATACCAAGAGAAAATTTTGGCTTGGGATCATTATAGTGGTATCAGAGCTTCGATCCTCCAAACCTATGGAGAGATTCGCACATGGAGAGGTACAGTGGAATTGTTATGGGTCAGAGGAAGAAAAACAGTAGTGAAACAGAGGCAGAAATGGAAGGGTCAGGGGATGACCATGAGCCTTAGGGCTTGGCTTTGTTAGTGGTCGAATTTGATAAATTCCAGCAAAACATGAACTGCACATAAAGCACCTTGGTCCAACAGTTGGATGAGTATCAGAAAACTAGCAGAAGGGGACAGACCAAAATCTCTGAAACCTTGAAGAAAGTTGATTAGAATCTACAGAAGATGAACGAGAACCAAACTAGGATAACTGAGCTTCTGATGCAAGTAACCCATCGAGGAAAGGATCTTGATACGTATGGGAATAAGGAGGCTAGGGGTTCCGGTGGAACCCATGAGGAAGTCAGATATAACCCGGAGAAAGCACTGGGATCCGAAGGAAGTCTGGGAGGTGGAACGTCCCATGGGAAGATGTGTAGCAGGGCCAATCATAGGCCATACATGACAGTCTTCACAGATGAATAGCTAGGTCGACACTCAGGTAGCATAGCTAACCCCATACCATACATGCCCACATTCACATATGAGCAAGGGAAACATGAACAGGTTGAAGACTTTGTGGAACAATTGGCCAGGAGTACCAAGGAATACCACAACTTGGATATGAGAGTTCAAAGACAGATGTCCCTAGACCAATATTGTCAGGTTCAGAAACCAGCCTAGGACAAACCATAGGGGCAGCTTTGAGTTTGAGCGAAGGGCGGGGAAGATAGAGATTCCATACTTTGATGGTGCGACGAAGATGACAGCACAAGCGTGGGTGCAAAAGTTGGATACTTATCTGCAGCTTAACCCCATGAGAGAGATGGAGGCCATCAAGTTTGCCACTATGTACTTGGATGGCAAGGCCCACGACTGGTGGTATCATGGGCTCACCACACTTGGCCACAACCAGATTGTATCCTATACAGAATTCACTCAGAGACTCATTGATAGATTTGATCAAGGAGATCCTGAGCTACATTTCTAGGAGCTCACCCAACTCAAGAAAATGGGTGTGGCTAAGGCACACATTGATGAATTCCAGAGGTTGGTGGTAATGGTGCAAGATATGTCCCCAACCAGGCTTATGATTCTTTTCACAGAAGGGTTGATGGAACCCTTGAAGGGTTGGGTAAAGGCCTTCAAGCCTACTAACCTACAGGAGGCCATTTGGAAGACGAGGGATTTGGGTCCAACTGCTAAACCAAAATTCATACCCGGACCTCCTCTTAACAATGGTGGAAAAGATCAAAGGCCTCCAATAAACCATGGAGGACGTGACCCTAAGGGCTATGACAGGGGTCATGGAAGAATAGATGATAACACCAGGAGAGAACTGAGAAGGAAGCAACTCTGCTTCACATGCAAGGAACCATGGAATCCCTCACACAAGTGCATGGGACGTGGACATGTACATTACATTGAGGTCACTTCAGATAACGAAGAAGAAGATGAGATTGGATAGATACAGAACATAGAGGCAGAAACCACTAAGAAAGGAAAAGAAGAACAAATTACATGACATGATAGTATGGCCACCTTGGCATCTATCAGTGGAGTGCCCAAGTATAACATCATCTGAATGAGGGGGGTCTTGCAGGGTCAGAGAGTCTCGGTCTTGATTGATGGAGGAGCTTCCCACAACTTCATTGATGCAACATTGTTGAAGAGAAGACACATACCCACAGTAGAATTTGAAGGATTCAAGGTGGAGTTTGCAGGAGGAAGCACCATGCCTTGTGATAGATATATTCCAGGCCTAAAGCTTACCTTGGGAAGGCATGAGTTGACACAGGACGTCTACATCATGGATCTTCCGGATACCAACATCATCTTAGGAGTTTAGTGGCTCAACACATTAGGTTCTATCACCACTAACTACAAAACGATGGAAATGTCATTCACAGAAGAGGGTGGACAAAAGGTAGTGCTTTGGAGCATGACAGGGAATGCCGCAAAGGTAGTCACAGCCAAGAGAATGGAAGCCATCTTCCGGAGAGATGAAATAGTATATGCAGCCGAATGCAGGGTTGTGACACGTGTGGATGAACAGGGAAAGGTTCATTACACTCTTGAAATCAAGGAGATCCTTGACAAACACCACAAGGTGTTTGGGACTAGTCCTCTGGGGGTTCCACCAAATAGAGGATTTGAGCACATTATTGAGCTAGAGGAAGGGGCCAAACCAGTGATCACCACACCATATAGACATCCCAAGAAGTACAAAGATGAGATAGAAAAGGCCATCAAGGAACTTCTGGACATGGGACACATCCGGCCCAATAGTAGTCCTTTTGCTTATTTAGTAGTGTTGGTGAAGAAGAAGGATGGCACTATGAGGATGTGCATTGACTTCAGGGCCTTGAATAAAAGGACCATCAAAAACAGGTACCCAATACCAAGGTTTGATGAACTGTTGGATGAATTCCATTGGGCCGTTTACTTCACTAAGATTGACCTTCGTTCTGGCTACCATCAAATCAAGATGAGGGAGGAAGACATCTCAAAAACAACTTTTAGATGTCACTACGGTCATTATGAGTTTGTGGTGATGCCCTTTGGGTTAACCAATTCCCCTGCTACGTTCCAGTCATGTATGAACCATGTATTCAACAAGAAGCTAAGGAAGCACCTGTTAGTATTCTTTGATGACTTGCTTATGTACAACAGGACATGGGAGGAGCATCTTAGGCATTTGGACTAGATTTTGTAAATTATGGAAGAACAATCGTTATATGCTAAGGAGTCTAAATGTGAGTTTGGAATGACAGAGGTCCTTTATCTTGGACACATTATCGAAGAAAAAGGGGTACAAGTGCATTAGGATAAAATTGAAGCCATCATGGAATGGCCCACTCCTAAGACACTCACAGAATTGAGAGGATTTCTGGGAATGTGCTCATATTACAGGAAGTTTGTCAAGGGATTCTCTCAATTATGTGCACCCTTGACTGATTTGACTAAGAAGGGAGCATTCAAGTGGGATGAGGAGGCTCAAAAAATGATGGACAAGATGAAGAAGGTGATGAGTACGTGCCCAGTCTTAGCTCTTCCAGATTTTAGTCTTCCATTTACCTTGGAGTGTGATGCATCCGGGGAAGGAATAGGGGCCGTACTGATGCAGAAGAGGCACCCTCTTGCTTATGAGAGCCAGAAACTTCAGGATCCTGAGCTACTCTACAACATTTATGATAAAGAAATGTTGGCTATCATGCATGCACTAGCCAAATTCCAGCAATACTTGGTAGGTGCTCGGTTTGTTTTCAAGTCAGATCATAATAGTCTCAAATACGTATTAGAACAGAAGGACTTGAACGAGAGGCAACAAAAATGGGTAAGCAGAATATAGGCCTATGACTTCGACATTGAGTTTGTCAAAGGAAAGAATAATGTGGTGGTGGATGCCTTATCTAGGAGACCATCCATCCTTTCCATAATAGGGATAATAGTTGATTGGAAAGACCAACTAGTGATGGAGTATGTAGAGGATCAGTTTGCGTTCCAACTACTAGACAGATGGGTACAAGATGAAGATTTCAAGGTTATTAATGACCTCATCTACTACAAAGACCGAATATTCTTGGTTTCTGGGTCGGCCTTCAAGGCCAAGGTATTGCAGGCATGCCATGACTCACCAATGGTGGGACATCAAGGGATTAACAAGATGTATAGGAAGGTGAGAGAAATATTGTCTTGGAAAGGGCTGAAGAAGGATGTGATTAGGCACGTCAAAGAGTGTGCGACATGTTAGGCAAACAAGGACGAGCACACACACCTAGCAGGACTTTTGCAACCCTTGCCCATTCCGGAGCACAAATGGGAAAGCATATCCATGGATTTCATCACTAGTCTACCAAAGACGCAAGGAAAGGACTGTATATTCATAGTGGTGGATAGGTTAACGAAGTTTGCACACTTCTTTGCCATAGCTATTGACTTCAGTGCAGCACATGTGGCCGAACTATTTTTCAGGGAGATTTTCAGGTTGCACAGCCTCCCCAAGACCATTGTGAGCGATAGGGATAGCAGGTTTATGAGTATTTTCTGGCAGGAGTTATTCCAGTTGGTTGGTATGGCCTTGACCCCTAGCACCAATTATCACCCGCAGACAGATGAGCAGACAGAGATAGTCAACAAGTGGGTGGAAGGTTATCTCAGAAACTATGTGGCAAGGCAACAGAAGGCATGGGTCAGATGGTTGCATTTGGGATAATATTGCTACAATACCACCCAACATATGTCTATTGGCATTTCTCCATTAAGAGATTTGTATAGCTATGATCCCTTGTCATTTGTAGAGATTGCATTCGGAGATATAAAGGCACCAATGGTATAGGATTAGATACAACAGAGCCAAGACATTATCAGGGAATTGAAGGATCATCTACAGAGGGTAGAAAACCAACAGAAGGTCCAAGCAGACAAGCACAGAGTTGACCAGACTTTTGAGGTTGGCGATTTAGTCTACTTGAGGTTGCAACCATACAGGCAGGCTTCAATTAAAAGAAGCGGAGTGGAGAAACTACAACAACGTTTCTTTAAACCCTACAGAGTCAGCAAGAGGATAGGGGTCGTAGCTTACGAGATGGAGCTTCCACAGGGTAGCAGAATTCACAATGTTTTTCATGTCTCGTGCCTTAAGAAATCCCTCATTCAACACATCAGGCCTATTGAGGTATTACCCTGCATGGATGAGGAGGGACAACTTGTTTTGATTCCGGAGGAGGTGCTAGAATTCCGAGAGAAGAAGCTCAGAAACTGGAGCATAAAGGAGCACCTGATCAGGTGGAAGGATTTTCCCATTGAGGATGCCACTTGGGAGCAGGAAGACGTGGTAAGAGAAGCAGGTTTGGAATTGCTTGAGGACAAGAAATTTCAAGCAGGGCATACTGTAATGTCCCCCACCTCTTAGAGAGGTGATGAGGAGACTCAGTGGCCTGGGCACCCCCACTAGGTCATATTCTTACACTGAAGGGGGAAGTCAATGAAGCTAAAGTTATATTTTTAAGTTGACTTAAGAAAGGAAAAGGGATTAAAGGTAAAATATAACTCAATAGAAGAATAGAAGATTAACCCTGGGAGTTAACCTAAATCAACAAAGAATTAGAAGAAAAAGATATAAGTAAGAGGTTGGGGCACACCTATTATCCATTATGGTTTTGGATTAGCATTTTCTATTTCTCTTGAGCATTCAGTTTGGGGGTTTTTCTATACAAACCCTTGTGAGCAACTCAGTGGTGAAATATCCACTCACCTTGTTCCACAGCTTGGTCTTGGGGATGAAAGAATCCTCCACACCATTCTAGTCTCAGCTCATCTCCATCCAATGCTTCAGAAGATAGCAGGCCATATTGTTCTTGTGATTCCAGCAAGGGCACACCATTAGCTAGAGGGAGGTTCGATCCAGCTTATTCAGAGGACCTGGGGCCATTCTGACACTTGGGTTTTGTTTGCAAGGGCATGATCATCAGTTTGAGGACTTTTCTGGAGGGTTATCATCCTTATATCATTATCTGTAGATTGGGACATCTTGGAGCCATAGGGGACGTCCTGTGATTAAGAAAAACTCAGATCTAGGGAGATCTTCTTGTGATTTGGTCCTGAAACTTCTTCCACAGGGTTCTCTTAGCCCGATCTACATTCCGGCAGAGTTTCAAGACATTTGGAGTTGTATTTCTACAGGGACGAGTTGCATTGGGGTTTCAACTATTCACGAGGACACAACTCCCTTAGGAGACTCATCAGTTGGAGGGGATAAACTTGGACGTTGGGCCTGAAATATCTGGAGGAGGTTCCCACTGCCCTGATCTATCATTGGGACGAGTTTGAGCCCATTTGGAGCATCTTTCCATCAGGGTCGAATTCTTGAGGGTTTCAGTCTTCACTTGGAGCGTGGCACTCTTCAGCTAGAGGGTTTGACACCTAGATCTGTTGGGTATTGGTCTTCATTACTTATTCAGCCTTTGGAGGCTTCTTTTGTATCGACGGAGCATTTTGTAGCATCTCATATCTATTGATTGTACGACCATCTGAGGTTTATGCTAGATCGGTCATCTATTGTATTGATTATGCAAAATAAAAAGGTCAGATCTTGCTTGTGCTTCTATATCTTGATTATGTTATGATCTTCATGTGTTGGATGAATCTTGTATGCACATAATAACTCAATAAACACCTGCACAACAATAAATCAGTAGTAGTTAGTGATACCAAGCGAAAAATTTGTCTTGGGATCATTACACAAGTGTGGGATAAGGTGATCCTTCACCCCATCCAGAATAATCCTCTGAGCTTTGGCTTCCTTGGTCTCATGCAAGTCCAAAGCAACAAGATCTGTTGCGGGAGCTGCTATAGCAGAGTTGACATAGCTATAGATCTTGTTCTCCTTGAGAACGGCTAACAAACGAACCTTCCACTACAAGTAGTTGGAAATGCCATCCAACCGATCCTCATATCTAATGCTTGCAGCCATATTCCCTGTCACAACTCAAGGAAAACAATCACACCCTTTTGCCCAAATATCTCACTACCCACTGTCACTCAAAGCCCAAGCTATGATACCATGTAGATTTTTAATGATAAAAAATCAGCAAACTAATATTTTGTCAAACACTTAGCAACCTAGAGATAACTGTCTTCATAAATTTAAAAAATGCATAAAATCCACATTCAGAAATTTCTATAAGCAGAAATACACATTGCTAAGAAAAATATGCAGCGGAAATACATAGTGGACAACAACCCATAACTCATAGAAATTTAAGCAAATGCCAGGGAAAACCCCAATGTGGGGAAACCCAACGAGAGAGAGATCTATTATTCAGCTTCAGGAAAGTACATATCAGTAGCAAAACAACATTTCCAGCCAAGGAAAATACCTCACAACACCAAATCTGTCCCACAGAAATATGCTTCATTTTTCGTGCCAAAACCGTACCGTTGTCTAGCCTCTTCCATACCTTGATTTTTGTGCCCACAGTCTGTTGTATGGAATATTCTGTACGGCCCAAAAACGATGACCAAAAATCTGAAAATCACCTCAAAAATTGTGCCAAAAATTGCCTCAATTTCCGTTCCAAATTCGTACGAATGTACGGACTTTACAAAATTGTATGGATTGTACAAACTATATGGATTTGTACAATACAACCTCCCACAGCAGAAAAATATTTCGGCCAAAAATTTACAGAAAAATTTTCTCAGGAATCGTGCCCACTTTCCTTGAAAAACATGCCCTCTTTGCTGCTCACTTTCCTCTCTCAAGCATACTAAGAAAATCTCTCTAAACCTCCTCCCGATGTCTTCTCAAACATTCGACATGTCTTGCACACTACCCAATGCATTCTTTTATAATCTGAAAATGACATTTTACCCCCAAAAGTGTCTTTTCACCTTCCCCAACCCTAGATCCAAAGGCCAAGATTAGATCTTGCATTTTCCAAGATCAAGGGTCATGATTCATTCTCTCCAAAATGTCTCATTTAAAGTGAATTTCACTTTATTACATAAGTGCTTTATGAAAATAAAGTCACTTTAAAATTAGAAGGTACACTTTATTAAAAAGTCACTTTAATAAAAGAACCACTTAAACAACTTTAGAAAAACTATTACAAACTTAAGTGCCTGGTAGTGTAAATATTAAGGTAACATCCGCATACAAGACAAAACATGTGGAGTACCTCCCGAGCTAAAAATCTAACATCACCTACCACCATGCCTTTTGCAAAGAAGAGGAGGCTCCATAAACCTTGTAATTCAACCTTAGTGCTTGTGCCTGATCAAGTGCAAGATCTATCTTAAAGTAGTGATGTATAGTAATCTTTAGTACAATACCAACTCCACCAATACCCTTTTCCGCAACACCATAAAAAAACCTATGGGAATGTTGCAAAAAAAGACTAGGTTCAATATGTAATCAAGACATTCATCTTGGTTTGGTGGCATCGTCATCTCTATTCCAATTCTTGAACAAGGTTTTATTTCCATATAGCCATATTCCCTAGAGCACTAGATAGGGGATGTCCCTTTCTTTTGGATAAGCAATAAACCATAGATTCAAATGTTCTTCAATAGATGAACTCTTTGAGGACCATACTAAATTTTGTTGCTTACAAACATCGACCCAAATGGATTGTGTAACTGAGCAATGTATAAACAAATGTGCAATAATTTCTTCATCATTCTTACAAATAATGCAAATTGAAGGACCTATACCTCCTCTATGCTTGTAATTAACACCAGTAAGTACCCTGTCGTTTAAGCATAAGAAAATGAATAGTATGATTTTGTAGGGGAGGTTTATTTTCCACAGGGAATTAAACCACCATAGTGGTTCTACCTCTAATTCTTGATAAGTAAGAGCCTCATATGCAAGTTTGGCAGTCACCATCCCCAAGGTACGATTCCATGACCAAACAATATTATCCACTTCATTGTTGATATTAATACCACTTAATCTTATCAGTGCTATATAGACTTTCCATTCAGAAGCAAGATCTCCTTCTAAGCCTAGATCACTAGTTGTGACCCAATCCTTGGAGTTGGAGACATTTAGCAAGGAAGTGTGTGAAATATGCTCCAAGGAGAATATCTGGAGATCACTGAAATGTCGAACCAAGGCGGATGAAAATTTGAACCTGTGATCACAACCAATGAATGGGTTTTGTCCTAGTTGAACCCTGAAACCATTCCCAACTGACCAAACTAACCATTTTTTAACGATGATGAAGGATCCCATAGTATTTTTCCAGAAGATGGAAGTAGCAGGGAACTTCTTTTTTTCAGTGCACATCAAGAACACAACATCAACACCTTTTAAGCATTTTTTGTGCAAGACCTTGCTCCACGGTCCTTTGCCAAATAGGCTCCTCCAAATGGATTTTGCAACTAATGCTTTGGAAAATTTTCTTATGTTTCATATACCCCAACCTCCCAAAGACTTTGGTCTGTAGATCAGTTCCCAATTGACTAAATGGAGTCCTACGGATTTTTTGGCACCTTTCCAAAGGAAACTAGAGAAAATTTGACTGAGCTTGTGTAAAATCTTCATTGGAACCTTTGCTAAATAGAGTCAATATACATGCATGTTTTGAAGTACTAAGTTTACAAGAACCAGCCTGCCTCCTAAAGATAGTCATCTACTATTCCAGTGATTGTTTTTCTTTTCTACTTTTTGGAGCAGCCAAATCCAATCGTTAACTCTGTAATCATTTGGCTTCAGGAAATAACTAATATATTTCATCCTGTGGTCTAATGGAGAAACTGGAATCCCAAATGACTCTTCTATCCTAGAGAGCATGTCATCCTCTATATTATGATAAAGGGAAATTGATTTTTGACAATTAATTTATATAACCAATGCCAAATAGAATTTATAAAGTAAGTCTTCTAAGGAAAGCCACTCCTATAAAGAACCCTAGCCAATAATTAAAAACTCATCAATGAAGAATAAATGTGTGATGTCTATACCCTTTGCAGCTTGTATACCCTTGAAAGTCCCACCTGTGCATGCCTTTTTCAGAATTTTGCTAATACTTTACACCACCAGCAAAAATAATAATGGTGAGAGTGAACAACCTTGACATAAACTTCTATGACTTGTAAAAAACTCATTCGGTGCTCCATTTACCAATATTGCATAGTTTTCACTAGTAACACAACCCAAGATCCATTGGGACACTTCCCATTTCATTCCTATTTGTATCAACATCAACTTAAGAAAATTTCGACTCACCTTATCATATTCTTTGTTGAGATCTAAATTTAAAATGAGAGATTTCATTTTATGAGTTTTGACAGTGTTCATGCATTCTTGAGCTAGACCAACTGCATCAAAAATCAATCTATCTTTTAAAAATCCAAATTGCTCTAAAGAAATAACTGAAGCCAACTTCACTTTAATCCCATTAGCTATGATTTTCAAAATGACTTTATAAGTGAATTTGCAAAGGGATATAGGCCTATAATCATTGAATGAGGTTGGATATGAATTTTTGAGAATAAAATCCACAAAAGTGGCATTCAAGGATCCACTAACTTTGCATGTTACTCTGGACCCTTTTATAGCCCTCAAAAGGTCATTCCCCATAATGTCGAAGAAATGTTGAAATAATTCCCGAGTCTAGCCATCTGGACCAAGACTTTTTTCCTTTGGCATACTTGCAACAATATCCTTAACCTCTTCTAGAGATACATGTTGTCCCACTGCATCACTTTCCTCATCGGAGAACATATGTGGTACATCCTTAATTGCCTTGATTTGTGCAATCATGTCTTCTTTATATGCTTCTTTATACATTGACCGAAAATACTTATAAGAAACAACCCTTAGATCATACTGAGAAGTTACATATTTTCCATCCAGATATGATAACTCCCAAATGGTGCTATTGAGTCTTCTATGCTCTGCATACTTATGCAAGTATTTTGTATTCTTATCACCACTTTGGAGCCAAATGGCCCAACTTCTAAGTCTCCAAGTTTCTTCTTCCACCTGCAGAATCTCCCCTTTCCTCTTTTCAACAGAGTTGATAGCCTTCTTCTCTGAATTAGAGAAAAATTGTGAAGGACAACATCTGAAGACCTCACCCAACTTAAAATCAATCTATCTTATTTCATAATTCATTTTTCTTTTCTTTCATAACCTCTTTTAATTTTTTTAATTTCAACACTAGTAAATTCATTGCCGAGGAGTTTCCCAATAGGTCCATACACCTCTAGGATGTTCGAATGAGGGAGTTTAAATCGAGTTAAGTGACAACTGGGCTCGATTGAATTTTAAAGGCGCAAAGGCCCTACCAATTTCTTCATCGAATTGTAAACAGAGAAGATTGTGATCTGATATTGTAGAATTATTAATCCATGATATTCATATTCCCAGCATTCCTAATAGTTTGGCGTTGATATAGCAATCAAAATGATCCAATCGTTTTGATATACCTTGAGAACCCAAATGGTCATTTCATTAGGTAGGAAGATACGGGTAGTGGAGGATGTCAACCAGAACAACATTTGTAAATAGATTATGAAAATGATCTGACAGTGGATCTAATCTCGCATTGTCACCCAAACATCTCTTGAAGACATTGTCAAATTCAATTCTCCACCAATAATCAAATGTTAAAACCTAAATAGTGGCACATTTCCCGTTAATTGGGGCATATTACATTAGTAATGCTATTTTATTTATGTCGACTTAGGTGTAATTGCACCTCCTAGTCTCCTATATA
This sequence comes from Picea engelmannii, assembly GCA_009831015.1. NCBI lineage: Eukaryota > Viridiplantae > Streptophyta > Pinopsida > Pinales > Pinaceae > Picea > Picea engelmannii. The sequence goes on along the minus strand of ML784640.1, from coordinate 630,085 downwards.
TACCAAGGAAACCTTTTTCATTTCGAATCATCTTTTATTTGGAAATTTATGTGGATTATAAAGAGTTTTCCCCGTCGAAGAGAATTATTATCTGAAATTCTCTTTTTCAAGGTGTTGAGTACTTATTCTGAGTTTTTTTTATGCTATTTTGAGATCTGGTTCTTAACATTTTGTATTAGAGCTCAAGGTCTTGGGGTTTTCTTGTTGCATATGTGACACCTTGGAATTTTCTCTGTAAATTTTTTTCTAAGACATTTTAGAAGGAACCCATTTGGAGGATAGTTAGTAAATGGATCAAGGTACGTGGGGTTCAAATTTAAGCTCTTGAGACCTTATACTTTTGGACATATATCTTGTGTAAGATAGGGTTCTAGAATCATCCTGAATTTATTCATCGTGTAATGTTCACAATAAAAAATATTTTGTAATGTTTTAGACCATGAAACCTGAAGACTATTCATAGAAAGTATCAAGGTAGTTGTGATAACAATTTAAACTTCTGGGTCATCCTAATTTTGTAGATACACCCTGTGTAAGATAGGGTTTCTGACTAGTCATATTAACTAGTCTCAAACATGTGTTCCGAGTAAAATAGTGATATCTTATTCACTTAATATTCAAATTAAGTTATACTACTTGCATTAGATAGTGGGAATTATGTAGTATTTCCGGTAAAATTTTTAGAATCAAATATCAGATATTGTGCTCTTGGCACGCTTTACAAGTATGTTCTCTTGGAAGGGAAAAAAATCAACAAGGTGTGAGGAATTTACCATAACTTCCACTTGTGATCCAGGTGGATATTAATGGCCACCCACCTTTTCTGATTGGCTCAAAACAATTTTCTGGCAATTTTGGCAATTTACTATTTTTAGCAATTTTTAACTTTCGGAGCCATTTTGAGGGCCCAAATTAAGGTTTTTAGAGATAGAGGTTCTCAATGATAATTTAAGGCATGATTTATGCCCCAAAATGAATCTCCTCGGTGATACCTTTCCAACGAGCTATCATACGCCTAAAACAGAGATCGTATGCAAAAGTTACGACCCCGAGAAATTGATGTACTAACTTACCCAAACGGGGCCCACATGACTTTTGGCGCTTCATCTCCTAGGGTTAGGTTTTTGGATGTCTAGGGTTTTTGGCATTCCTGTTTATTGTAAAAATTCCTTCAGAGCCTCATTGTAATCATCTTCTTGCGAATGCGAGTAGCCGTCACATCTCTTCTCAGAGATAAGTTGCCACCATTCTATCGAGTCTTTCACTCTGTATTTTACAGTCTCTGTACATTTATTTCATTAATAGAAATCATGTATTACTGTATATTTGTGTTTATGGTTTCATCTATGATATATTTTTGTTATATTATTGAATATCCGCGATATCTCTGTGCATTTCTTTATTATATCTCTGATCTCATTTCGTGCCGAAAATAATCTGGATCAGTGGTATCAGAGCAGGTTATTCTTGAGGATAATCACTCTCACACACCCAAGAAACCCTCAATGGCGAAAGAAAATAAAAATGATGGAGCAGACGATCCTATCAATCTGTTGCTTGAGCAAGCTCTCACGCAATAGAGGGACGAAATAATGGAGAATTTTTCCCACATCCTTCAACACCTATCGATAGCGTCAGGCGCATTTTCATCAAGCAGCCACTTTGGAGGCACCTCACCTTTTAAGTACAGGTCAATTTTGATATTCCTATATTTGAAGGTCAAATAAATGCAGATGCCCTAGATAAATGGTTAAATCTGTTAGAAGGTTATCTCTCTGTTCACATTTTTTCTGATAGAGAAAATATCATCTTCATTCTCCTCAAGGCTCTCCCCCATGTCAAACATTGGTGGGAAACTTATTGGGAGCAGAGTTCCACAGAGGATTCTAGAATATATGGGGCCGAGCCCACTTGGAATTTTTTTGTGGATGCAGTAAAGGAACAATATTACGCTGTTGGCAACTATGAGGACTAGTACATGAGATGGACCACACTGCGGCCAGAGAGGGGCCAAGCAATTCTGGAGTTCACCAATACCTTCCATACCTTGCGCACCAAGCTCGACATCAAAGACTCCAAACGACATTTGGTTCTGAAATACCGTGGGGCTCTACAAAGATACATCCAAACTGAAATGGAATTTCTGGACATCTCATCACTCGGTACTACCTATCGATATGCTGTTAAAATCGAGCAGAAATTTAAGCACCATAAAAAACAGGAGTTCGGGTCTGCAAATCTGCAACAACCAAAGTATGAAAAAGACAGCCCTAACAAATAGTCTTTTGAAAACCAGTACAAGCCACAGGAAAAGAAGGGCCACAGGAAGACAAAGAAGGACACCAGAAAATGGTGTGATTTCCACAAAATCCCCTGGCACAACATCGATGAATGTCTCTCAAAATAGTCATTGGTTGTCGATATCAAAGACAAGGAGATGAACCCTGATTCAGAATCTGATTATGAAAATACTGGTAAAGGACAAATCATTGACGCAGACCCCACTTCTATTTTCACTGCCGCAACAATTCAACTAGAATAACCAACAGATCCTAAAGAGGGGGAGTGCCTTTTTCATTCACAGATGTGGGTGAATGGGACCCCACTACATTTTATTGTTGATAGCGGAAGCCAGAAGAACCTCATCTCAACAGAGGTCATCAAACAGTTGGGATTGTCGACAGCACCACACCCGCAGCCATACAACATCGAGTGGCTTTGGCAAGGACGAGATCTCTATGTCAACCAACAGTTTCGTTTGTCATATGACATCCAACCCTTCAAGGATGAGGTATTATGTGATGCTTCCCCACTAGATGTCTTTTATGTTCTCTTGGGACAACCATATATGTGGAGACGCCATGTTGTTTATGATTCTCGACCCTGTAGTGTCATTGTTACTTTGGGGGGTCATCTCTACAGAATACCAGAGGTAGTTCCAATTATTCTTCCACCTCAAGTGTCTCAAGGTAGTATGTCATACTGCCAAATTCATCTTCTTCACAATTTGTTCAAAAGGGGAACAAAAGGACACTGCAACCACTACAGCCTCGCCCCCTGCACCTTCTATCCAACAGAAGCAGGTTGACAAGGTTGCATAAAAGCACAAATATTCCTTGTGCATGTCGTCCTCTCATGTAGATCGACTTTTTGAACAACCTCAGCTTCAACAGGGTCATGACAGACTTCCACAAACCAAGGAACGCGACATCTCCAGCAATACAAACAACTCACCAAGATGCAGATTCAACAAACACCTTTCCCTCTCCCCTGGGAACTCAACACAATGGAGAACATTGCTTCTTAAGGAGGGAGGATTGATCCAGGTGGATATCAGTGGCCACCCACCTTTTCTGATTGGCTCAAAACAGTTTTCTAGAAATTTGGTAAATTTACTATTTTTAGCAGTTTTTAACTTCCAGGGCCATTTTGAGGGCCCAAATGAATATTTTTTGAGATATAGGTTCTCAATGATATCTTGAGGCATGATTGAGCCCCAAAAATTAATCTCCTCGATGATACCTTTCCAACTAGCTATCATACGCCTAAAACGGAGATCGTATGCAAAAGTTACGACCCCAGGAAGTTGATGTACTAACTTACCCAAACGGGGCCCACATGACTTTTGGCGCTTCATCTCCTAGGGTTAGGTTTTTGGATGTCTATAGTTTTTGGCATTCCTGTTTATTGTAAAAATGCCTTCAGAGCCTCATTTTAATCATCTTCTTGCAAATGCGAGTAGCCGTCACATCTCTTCTCAGAGATAAGCTACCACCATTCTATCGAGTCTTTCACTCTGTATTTTACAGTCTCTGTACATTTATTTAATTAATATAAATCATGTATTATTGTATATCTATTTTTATGGTTCCATATCTGATATATTCCTGTTATATTATTGAATATCTGCAATATCTATGCATTTTTTTATTATATCTCCAATCTCATTTCGTGCCAAAAATAATCTGGATCAACTTGGCACATCAAATTTTGATCAGGCCCGTGGAATTGAAGAGAAGACATATCAGATAACTACAAAAAGAAATTTTCAGACCCAGAAGGGATGAAATTTTAGAGATACAGCAGAACCACCTTGAAATCAAGGTTTAAAAGTGATACTTGGCCAATATGCCAACATGCCACCAAAAAGGGGAACTTCTACACTAAATAAGCCTCTAGACAGTCCTACTTGGACTCTTGATGAAGGTGAAGAAATGTGCATGGACACAAATGATTTACAAAAGAAGATAGTAACCAAATATGAACTACAGTGGATGATGGATTCAACTGAAGATAAGTTGGGGGAAATAATGGATACTAAGATGGATGGTTTAAAAAGGGAGATCATGGAAGGATTTAAAATTTTCCTAATAGAGAGGCCACCTGAAAGTGAAAATTTATCGCATGAAATTCATGATGAGGACACAAGGAAGATGAGTCAATACTAGAGAAACTCCAACTCTGGGTTGAAAACCAACCACTTTCCTAAGATCGATATGAGGAAGTTTGATGGTAAGGATCCAATCACATGGACACTTTAGATGGAGCAGTTCTTTGATCTACATGATGTGCCACATACACAAAAGGTACAATTTTCTTCTTTATATTTAGAACCCAATAAATTTGTGTGGTATAGATGGATTTGTTCTCACAAATCACTTGTCACTTAGAAATTTTCCATGGAGGAAGTGATAGAACATTATGAGGATACAAGGAGAAATACCTTATTTAGCCATATGATAAATCTCAAGCAAAAGGGTTTAGTTGTGGAGAACATTGAGAACTTCCAAAGTCTGAATATAAAGGTAGAGGATATTGTAGATTAACACTTGATTGGTGTATTCATGGGAACTTTAAAGGATAACATTCAACATGAGTTTCACCTTTGGGAACCCAAATCATTGGAGAATGCATTCAAGGTGGCAAGAAATGTTGAAGGTAAAAATATGGCTATGGCTACTAGAAGGACCACTCCTAACATCTATCAAGACAATAATGTTCCTTCTTCTACAACACCTCAACCTACAAGGTTGACACCTGAACAATTGGAGGAAAGAAAATCAAAATTTTTATGTTTTAATTGTGACAGCAAGTACATGAAAGAACATAAGTGTGGTGAGAATAAATTATTCTACATAGATTGTGGAGAGGAATAAGAACAAGAACAAGAACCATCTCAAGATGAAAACGTAGAAGATATTTCTTCTGAAGAGTTGACTCCCACGATATCATGTAATTCATTGGATAGAATTAGCACTCCTCAAACCCTCAAGATTGAAGGAGATATCAAAAAGAAAAAAGTAATAGTCCTAATTGATTTTGGTAGTACTCATAATTCCATTAACTATAAATTAGCCAAATATCTCAATTTCGTTATATATCCAGTGCCATAGTTTAAAGTAATGATTACAGATGGAGGAACTATCAATTGCTCAGGAAAATGCCATAAGATCAATCTTACTCTTGGGGAATATGTAATTAATATTCCAATGATTTCTATACCCATGGGTGGTGTTGATGTCGTACTAGGATTCCAATGGTTACAATCGTTGGGAACAATGGATTTTTATTTTCAAGAACTTTTCATGAAATTTTCATATGAAGGAAAATAAATTGAGTTAAGCGGTATCATAGAGAAACCCAAAAAGGTGATAATCTCTAATGGCATGAAAAAATTATTGAAAAATGGGCATCATGTTGTAATTGTACAACTATTATCACTAGATGTTCAAACATCTAAGCCATATATTCCCATAGATATCCAAGGGATAATTGATAAGAATTCCAAAGTATTTGAAGATATTCTGATAAGTCTACCACCCACTTGAAATCATGATCATGCTATTCACCTAATTCCTGGGAGTGTTCCTCCTAACATCAAACCTTACAGATACCCTTATGCCCAGAAGAGTGAAATTGAGCATATGGTCGAAGAAATGTTAGAGGAATGAATTATTAGAACTAGCCAAAGTTCTTACTCTGCACTGGTGGTAATGGTACTCAAGAAATATGGCTCATGGCTTATGTGTCCAAATTATAGAGAGATCAACAAGATCACTATTAAATATAATTTCCCCATTCTTGTCATTGATGAATTTTTAGATGAACTACATGGAACAATATATTTTACAAAGTTGGATCTCCATTCAGGGTATCATCAAATTAGAACGAATGATGAACATATCCCAAAAACAACATTCCGAACTCATGAAGGCCATTATGAATTTTTGGTCATTCCTTTTGGCCTTACGAATGCACCTTCCACATTCCAAGGTTTGATGAATTCCATTTTAAAGTCTTTCCTTAAAAAAATTGTGTTAGTATTTTTTGATGATATACTAATCTATAGAAAGTCTTGGGAGGATCATGTGCGACATATTGACAAGGTAATACAACTATTAAAGGAGCAACAACTATATGCCAAAACAGTCAAATGTTTCTTTGGGGTGAATGAGGTATAGTATTTGGGTCATATTGTATCTCATGAAGGTGTCAAGATATACCCTAACAAGATTAAGGCCGTGATGGACTGGCCGATTCCCAAAACATTGAATAATATTAGAGGATTTTTGGGTTTGATAGGTTACTACCACAAGTTTTCTCGGAACTATGGAAGAATAGCAACACCTTTAACAACATTAACTAGGAAGGATGCATTTTCATGGACTACATAGGCAACTCAAGCTTTTGAACAACTTAAAGAGGCGATATGCAAAGCTCCTACCTTGACTTCACAAAAACATTTATTGTGGAATGAGATGCCTCGGGGAATGGTATTGGTGTTGTTCTAATGCAAGAAGGAAGGCCCCATTCCTTTTGAAAGTCAACCACTCAATTGAAAGGACTTAAACAAACCCATTTATGAGAAGGAAATGATGGAAATACTACATGCATTAAAGAAATGGTGCCCTTACCTAATATCTGGGAACTTCAAGGTCAAAACAGATCATGATAGTCTCAAATACTTATTGGAACAAAGACTATCTTTAGAATAACAACAAAATTGGGTGACCAAGATGTTGGGTTATGATTTTGAAATCATCTACAAAAAAGGGAAGAAAAATGTGGTGGCAGATGCAATCTAAAGAAAGGATGAAGATGTTGAGGCCTTTCTTTTTGCTATCTCAATCATCCAACCCAATTGGATAATAGAAGAAAGGGATGAATGGAAGAATGATGAAAATGTGTGGACTCTCATTTAAAGGTTGCAACAGGATTCCAATGCATCAAATACATTTACATAAAAAAATGATTAACTATGGTACAAAGATCACTTATATTTATGTAAGAACTCGCAAATCAAACAAAATGTACTCTTGGAATTGCACAACTCTCCAGTAGGAGGGCACTAAGGATTTTTGAAAACCTACCGTAGGGTCAAGAAGGATTTTTTTTGGGATTCCCTTAAAACTCATGTTCAAAGGTTTCTCGCAGAATGTTTTGTTTGCAAACAAAATAAGGTGGAAACAATTAAGACCCCAGGTCTTTTACAACCATTAGCCATCCCAAGTTAGTGCTAGGAGGATGTTTCCATGGATTTCATCACAGGGTTACCGAAGTCTGAAGGAAAGAGTGTCATCATGGTGATTGTTGATAGACTTACCAAGTATGCACACTTTTGTGCACTCTCTCATCCTTTCAAATCAAGTACAGTTTCCACCACATTCATGGATGATAGTTCAAAAGATACATGAAAGCCCAAACATTATTGTAAGTGACAGAGATCCCATCTTCACTAGAAATTTTTGGACAAAATTATTTTCTTGTTTGGGTAATCAATTGGCTCATAACTCATATTATCATCCTCAATCTAATGGACAAACCAAGATAGTGAAAAAATTTCTAGAAGGCTATCCTCATTCCTTTTCCTTTGATAAACAAACACAATGTTTCAAATGGTTACCCTTGGGAGAATGGTGGTATACCACTTCCTTTCATACTGCAACAAAAATGACACCATTTATGACACTCTATGGATACCACCCACCTTCCATCACTTCTTATCTAAAATATAAATCTAAGGTTCAAGCAGTGGAAGATCACATCGATAATCAACAACAAGTTTTCCAACTCTTAAAGGACAACTTGACCATGGTACAAAATCATATGAAACAACAAGCAGATCAACATCATAGTGGAAGAAGTTTTGAAGTAGGGGATTAGGTATTTTTAATACTACAACCATACAAACAGATATCCCTCAAGCAAGCTAAGAAGGATAATAAATTATCACCAAAGATCTATGGAACTTATAAGGTGTTGCAAAATATTGGTACTATGGCATACAAATTGGAGTTGCCTGCATCTTCGCGAGTACACCCAGTTTTCCATGTTTCATGCTTAAATAAGGTTATACGTGACAAGATCCCAGTTCAAACTATATTTCCAAAATGTGACGAGCAAGGAAAAATCATATTGGAGCGTGAAGCTATCACTGACACAAGAATTCACCAACCGAGGAATAGATTCATTTAAAAGTATATCATTAAGTGGAGGAAACTACCTACTGAAGATTCCACTTGGGAAGATGAGTCTTTTATACAAAAGCATCCATAATTACTCAAGCGTTGCGAACACCACTTTTTTGAAGGGGGGGGGGGGCATGTTAATCCCTAAATAGTGTCACATTACCCCTTATTTGGGGCATATTACATTAGAAATGTTATTGTATTTATGTCGGCTTAGGTGTAATTGTACCTCCTAGTCTCCTATATATACCAAGGAGACATTTTCATTTGGAATCATCATGTATTTGGAAATTTATGTGGTGTATAAGGAGGTTTCCCCCTTGAAGAGGCTTATTATCTGAAATTCTCTCTTTTTCAAGGCGTTGAGTACTTATTCTGAGGTTTTTTAATGATATTTTGATATTTGGTTCTTAACATTAAACCTTCCTACAAGAGAAAGCCACGGTCCAACAAAGGCTTCTAAAAGTTATCTCTTTCTTTGTATGGCCCATAACATTTGAGGAGAAAGACTTTATGTGTAACATATTTCAAACGACCATGTAGAAGAATACCTGCAGAAGTGGCATAGGCATTCATATCAACATATCCATGGTTCCAACTTGATAGTATACCCCCTGAGCGCCCATTAGGATCACATGCTACACATTCCCAAGTTGGATAGATTTTTTGAAATAAATCAATGGACTTGTCATTGTTTGACATGGTTTCTTGTAAAAAGCTAATGTCTAGTATTGTTGTAGAGATCAAGTGCTTGAGGGATATAATTTTGTTAGGGCCCCTAATCCCTCTTAAATAGTGAGAAAATAATCATGAGGAAACCTCGAAGGAGGGATGTGAATCTCTAAGGGCCCTATGGGGAGGAGATGAAATTTGCAGAGGGGAAACACCAACATTTTAGGGAAAAGGAGGATCCAATCCTCCGTCAATAGCTCCTTTCACAAATTTATCTGCTCTTTTACCAGGTTTTTTATGCACTGTGATATTAGACCTATCAATAGGAACATATGGAGAAAGATGTTTGTTAATAGGTAGAAGAGGGGTTGCAAACAATACTTCTTTATATGAGGGAAGATGTCCTATAGGACTAGGAGAAACCTCCAACGACCTATGTGAGCGATATTTGGACCTATTGTTATAGTCAAGTAAAATATTTAATGAATGACAAGAATCATTACCCAAGACATCATTTCCAGACCCTTTATCATTACCCGAAATAGAGGGGAGGACAGGGTGTGAGGCATTCTCAATCATTCCAGGGGCTTGTATCCCAACCAAATTGGTGGGAGGAGGAAATAACATCTTGTTGACGTATCCATCCTAAACCAAGGACTACTGACCATTTAAATTTACACCTAAACTAGGGGGATCATTTTTTAACTTACTTAGAACTAAATCCCAAAACCCCCAAAAAATATCGACTAGCCATTCTTCATGAGACTTAAGAAAACTCTTGTCATCTTCAGAGAGGGAACTGAAAAAGGAAGGGTAGCGAGTATACATCTTACCAATAAAAGAGTCCTTCCGGAAGAATATATCCTCTAGGTTAGAGCCCAAAACCCTGGGTGAAATCTCCACATAGGCCTGATCATCCTCACACTTCTTCACCAAGAGACAATTATATTTAATATGTCTAGGCTTCCAACATTTATGACATTCAAATGGCTCCCATGAGTAGTCCAGCTACTCTGTGAAAGAGGAGTCATCCCAGGATATGTATATCTCTGTTGGAAGATCCAATTCTAGATCCATATCAACTATAATCAAAGACAAATGTTTATTGTTCCATCTAATTGATTGTTCATCAAAATATATGAATCTGCTGACCGAATTTGTAATTTCCCTGAAGACCCACACCATCCAGAGTTCTAATGGAAAATAGGAGAGCAACATCCAAATATATTTGTTAGTGAATGACTCATAAAGTGGGTAAAACCCAGGTCTCCAACGCTTAAGCATGAGAACCTCTCGACCTGGAATCCATGGATGGTCTAGGATTTTTTGAAGATATTCCTCCACTAGAAAATGAAAGACGATCCAATGATTTGAAAACAACGTATACCTAAGGTAGTATCCCACAATGAGTTTCCAATTATTTTGGATCTAGTGAGAAATATGTGTCTTCCAGAGTTTAATATAAAATAATTTTCTAACCAACACTTTTGCAGCCAAAATCACAACCTTCTCCATGGAATGGTCCTTTCCGAGACAAAGGCTTGGTCTTTATAGTCAAAACTTACATCATTTCCCTTTTCTATTTATTTATCTGATGACTCGACACACTTGTTCCTTCCAGCCCCATCATGCCTAAAATCAGAGCGTCTTTTGGATTCTAAACCCCCAACCCTAGAATCTAGTTCATGACCAAGGTTTTCAGGAAAAATAACAGAGATGGATTTACCCCTATATATTTTGGAAGTGTGCTAAGAGCCTCGGGACTGGGCCCTCTCATGATCTTCACGTGATTATCCTTCCTTCCCTCACTAGTTTTTTTGTCAGAGTGATCCGTCCAAGCCACCTGTGTATGGTCAGGTACTCGATCTTCTAAATCTTCCATTGAGGCTACCTTACGGAATTCATAGATGATATTATATGTCTCATCGGACAAGTATATGTACTCGTGAGCCCACAATGGGTCCTCATCGGCCCAATCTAAGTCTAGAAAGGAAGACATGTCATCATATAGTAGAGTTTCATGTCACCATCGAAGATCTACAGAAAGTATCTCTTTCCTATTTCATTTTATTTCTTTAACACATTTTAATAAAAAAAAATTAGTATAAACGACATAATTTGGAGTTTGGTGTAAATACCATTTTTTAATACAAAACAAAAATTTATTAGATGTGAGATAATTTGGAGTTTAGTGTAAATTCATGTTAAATCCATAACTATCAAGCACAAAGAGGGATCAAATTTCTTAAGGTGTAATTTATTTTTATTATAAAGGAATTAATATTTTATATGTTGTCATATATAAGTAAGTGGTATATATGTCTGTGTATGTGTGTGTAATATGTAATTGTTAGTGCTGAGTCAACTTTATTTTTATTATTGTCAGTTTTTTTAAATTGAGTCCATTTTAATTTATTTTAATATAACCTTATCTAACATAATGAGGTTACTCTCAGTCCAATAAATTACTATGAACACTTTCTCTTTTAGAGAAATTATGTATTTATTTACAATATGTTGGGAAGGGGAAATGTTTGACCTTTCACATTAGAAGTTTTTCTTAATGAAGGCTTCAATTAGAGCTTGCAATATTTGGCATAGCATAGCAAACCTATACTGATTGTGCTTATGCAACTATTATTAAGTTCACTCCCATCAAATCAAGTTAGCCTCATATTAATCACTAGTAACCATTTTATATTAACCACTAGCAACTAATTGAATCACAGCATTAAGAAGAAATCACCATTTGCATAATAATGGTGTACACGAAAAGTAAAAGTCTTACTATCATTGCAACATAAACAAGCAAGGGAGTAGTTTCAGATGATGCATACACCAGAATGAGTCTCCAAAAGGTTGCGAGTAACGACTTCTCCTCCTTAATATTTCATAGAATTTTCTACAAAGGTGCAAAAGAAAAGGCCTTTCCCACATCATGGTGTATTTTATTTATAGTAAAGAGGGAAATGGAGTTTAATAGTTTTGATTTTTCCACTTAGTTATTTGGTTTCCTTCTTAACTTTTCAGTTTCTTCACTCAATTGCATTTTTCGCCATTTAGGAGTTCAATTTCTTCGCCAGTTCTAACTCCTTTCACAATTTTGATTTCCTTCTTGGTCTTTTAGTTTTTATGTTCATATATATCTTTTTTTTTAGCCACCTAATGGTTCCTCTCCTTTCTTGACCATCCAAAATTCTTGTACTCTTGTGCCACCAGGAAGTTTCATTTTCTTTAGTCAGTTTGAACTTCTTTTTCTTTGAATTTTTTGAATCTCTTTCTTCGCAATCAATTCCCTTTGTAGTCTTCGTAAATTAGCTACATTTTAGTGAACCAATAACAAGGTGTGTGGAGCTACCTTAACCTTAAAAAAAAATGGTCATTGAATTCCCTTTTAGAATCCAAACTAAATCTGGCTTAGAGAGGGAGCAGATCGATTTGCGCATCGAGACCAATCAAGAGATCAAGACCTACCAGAAAAAGGTTTGAATAAGGGACGACCCAACTTGAAAATCAGGTTGATCATCAAATTATGAGGAGAAGAAAAAAATACTTCGAAGAGGTTAGAGGAAAAAAAATCAGGTCGACTTTTGGGATAATGGAAAGACTGGAAAAATAAAGGTGAGAATAAGCTCAATCTACAAATCATGCTTGATTTTGAAATTGTCCCTAATTTTCAAATTTAATGCCAAAAGAGTTCAAACAAATAAAATTAAGAAACAAAAATTAGAAGGAAGGTAAGAGCCCAAAAACTCAATTGAGGAAAAAGTTCAAGCAAGGAAAGAAAACAAGTAAAAATCATGTAAAACATGAAGGTTCATTTTAATTAACCATCCAATAGAATGATGATCAGGATGTCAAGAAATTAAGAATCAAAGCCACTATAAATCCAATAAGAAGAAAACATACTCAAACAAGTGAGAAGGAGAGGCCCTAATTTTTTCCCAAAACATGGAGGGTTGTTAAGAGCTTAAGAAATGGAGACATAATGGGAAAATCCATGATTCTATGAATCGTTACTTATTCAATCATATATTTTAATGGGAAGCCATAAATTTCAATAAGAATCATACCTTCAAATTCAAACAAAAGGTTTCTTTAGATCTTTCCTTTGTAACATGAAATAGAAGTATCTGATTCATGTAGCTTCAATGATTTATAATCTTTTCCTAAAGACAAAAAGTGTGGAGTTAATTTCTTTGAATCTTCTTCTGATGTTTCAGGAAACAATCATAACTACAGTTTTAAACTTAAATGGGGTCGAATATTTTGGGTTGACATGTTGTTTCACTTTCTTGTGGTATTTCTCAATTGCTCATAAACATCTATAGCCCTAGTGGAGTCCACCCGACATCACAAACTTTTCTCCGCTTCCAATGAAAACCCACATCCCCAACAAATATATCTACAATCCCCACATATGACTGAATGTTATTTCCCAATCATTTTACGAAATTAAAAAGTATATATTCTATAGCAATGATGGATGAGGAAAATAGTAGGTCTTTTCAAACAAGTGGGGATGATGCCTATTCTTAGGAAAGGATTTTCCTTGTTTGAATAATAACAATATACCCCAAAAGATATTTATGTATGAATGTTTGACTAAAAATCATTCACACTTTGGTCCTTTAATGTGAGTGAATAGTATCTTCAATTTTGTTGAATCATCACTTAATCGAATTTTCAATCCTTTTGGGGACTTGGGTTTGCAAGGAATCCCCAATTTGGCTATTGTTTTAAATTTTTTATGTAGCATAGAACACTTATTAACATATTATTTTTTTACAGCATGGATGAGAAGTAAAATGAAAGATTACAAAGATCAACAAGTGTGCCTAATTTATATAAGACCCTACACTTAACCATGGAAAATACAAAACAGTTAACAAATGGAAAAGCCATTCAAGGTAAAAATTATTTCCAAAAAGGAAATATATATAAGATGAAACCTCAAAGAAATATACATTACTAAAATAATGTTAGGAAGTGTTATCCCCAATTTCTAGGGATAACTAGGAGATGATGTCTCCAGGCCCACATGTCCTAGACATGGAGTATCGAGAGCAGGATTGACCTGAGCATGGCCCTGGAGGGCCCATCCTTCTCTTCTTTCATCGGGTTCGTCTTGTCAGCAGCAACAACATCCATCACCATCGGCCTGGTCTTGTATCGGAGAAGGCTCTTGCTCCATGAGGTAATTGGTCCATGTATCATGGTATGTGTCACTTTTGATCATTATAACCTTTAGATATATGCATATTACTCCTTTTATCTCTAACGACTGCTTGGATCTTACATTAACCCACTTGACCATGATTGGAGGGATTGACAGGGTGTCCTAGCAAGCTTGTACCCATGGGTTTTGGTTTGCCACAGGGGGCATTTCTGAAGAGTCATCGTCTGCTCCCATCATATCATCACTTTTTCATCTTATCTCCCACTCATCTGTCCCATTCCCCTAGTCTGGCCATTAAGATCATTTGTTTGTGGGGTTTCACCTTATCTCGTGGGAAGAAGGGGCTAAAGGCATAGAAGGTAAAAGCAGTTGGTAAAAGATAAAAGCCTAAAATGAAACCTCAAGATGTCTCGCCCAGGGATCCCTGAGAAGGCAATAAAAATCCTCTCAGCAAGAAACAAGAGGGACTTGAAGAAAAATAACAAAAACAAGACCTCACCAAGAGGATAGGGGGTCTCATAATGAGCCAGCCTATTATGTTCATGGGTGCCTAATAGCATGACATAGCCACTATTTGGTTACCACGCCAGGGTAGTGACCTTTGGTTGCATGGCCAAGGGAAAGGGGGTCTCATCACGAGCCAGCCTTATCATCTTTGTGAAAGTGCTTTTGGGTAACAATGTCATCTCTAGTCACCACACCAAGGCAGTGTCCTCTAGTTAGTCCTTGAAATAAAAAGAAAAGGAAAATAAAGAAAAGAAAAGAATAAAGGAAAAAGGGGCTTAGAAAAATTGCATCTGTGACGGGTACAGATCACCTTCTAGAAAGGCACCCAAAGGTAATATCATGCATCCCTGGATCTCAACTCTACCCGTATGTCTGGACATCCCTTATCCACACCACCTCGTTTTACATGGCTTGGATGAAACCCCTTGGAAACTTTCCTTTCCTTATGGATGCTAGCCCAATAGGGTGTCTTATTCTTTTCTTCAGCCTTGTATTGTAGGTCTTTGTAATGTCTTTGAGCTATTGGATGATATATCAGGGTTTTTATGCATATGTTTGATAATATTAATGATGAAATGTGATTAACATTGCTATGATCCCTGTGACTAATGAGCCCATGGAGGGTGAAGTTTTTGATGTGCAGGACCATGTTCGACGGACAGGTACCATTTGGACCGGTAGACATGGGGAGATGATTAGCTTGGACCTCCATGGGGCTGAAGATCCCATCATATGGTTGCTGAGACCCATCAGAGGGGTAGAGATAGGACAGTGCCTGATTGAGCTTTTACATCTGAGAAGAAGAAGGACGTTTCACCAGAGGCACTTTGGCAGAGCCCGGCCTAGGGGGAATAACCCCTTTTCAGTGGAACGTTGGCCTTGGAAGGCTCAGAGTGCCCCCATTCTTACCATGACATCATGGTCATTCTTGGAGGCAGACTGGGAGGCAATGGCACGTGTGGCATGTTGGAGAGGCCCCTAGAGGGTCAACATTTTGCTCCTGGATGCCTCATTTTCCCTAAAAGGGGCTAGCACCTCCCTTGAAGGGGATTTTACCTTTATTACAACTCAGTTAGTGTTTTAATTTGACATTTTAATGTAAAAACAGTATGATTTTGGTTTAAAGCCTTGTCACCTAATTTTTATGACCTAAAAATTAATTAAAGGTCATGATACAATATATATTGAGTAGTTTTATCCTCATTTTGACATAATACACAACTCACTCTCCTAGTGAGATCTGATTTTTGCGCCCTTGTTGGGTATTTCATCTTTTGAGTGAGGCGCACTTATTGAAGGGAGGCTTTTCTTGGCATTTTTTGGCATTTCTCTTGAAGGAAGGTTTACAACTAGGGTTTGCAATGTTATTTCATCATGATATGTAAGTGTTGTTTCTGCAAAACTTCTTAATTGAATGGTTGTAGTCTTATATTCTTGGATTTATTATAACTTTTGTTGATTTTAAAACCCTAGGGGACAAACACACAAGTAGGTCGTTGTCTCATATCGCCTAAAAGAGAAATTCTCAGTCATTGAAGAAGGAAGGAAGAGCCTAGACATTGCTACACTCTTGTTACTTCTTCCCCTGTGCTAGCCGTACCTTTTAAAGGTCAAGAAGGAGGAGACATCCCATGCCTAGGTTATCTACACCTAGGGTCGTCCTACTTCTAGGGTTTGGTGATAGGGCCTTTCCTTTGCAACACTCTCCCTCACCTCACTCTCGTGTCTTGATGCTAGCCATTTTGCTAAGATAAATCTAAGGAAGGAGGAAAGAGCACGAGGCCTTTCTTAAGCAACATCGGAGTGAGCCTCTTTCCCCTAGGGTTTTGATTTTGGGGCCCTGCCATTGCAGCACTTCAGAACCCTTCCCTCTAGTCCTTATCCTTTTCCCTTCAACCTTGCATCCTCTCTTGAATTGACTCCATTTACCCTTAAGCACTGATCATAGGTCTCCAACGTTGAAGTGATAGTGGTCAAACAAACTCTTAAAACTCTTATAATTTGAAACCCTAACTAATTACTAACCTTAATAAGGCTGATGTCATCCTTGGTTATTCCATCTTGACGCAACATTTTCTGTTGATAAGCAATTAGATGGTGTTTTAAAGAATTTATTGAGTAAGGGATTGATTAAATACATTGTTGGCTACATCATCTCGATATTTATTGATGAAAATATATTGTTCCAATGCTATATTGATAAACATTGATCTCATCGATATCTATTGTTATAATTTCTAATCTATTGATATCAGATAGTAATATGAAGTACTAACCCATTGAATCATAGCCTACATATATTGTTTTGTTGTTGCCTTGTTCCGAGCAGGTGTTCTCATTTGGGCCTACACTTCATTATTGGTTGTGTTAGCATCGGAAGTCACTCCTAGATTGCTTGCAGGAGCAGAGCCCAACACCCATCAGTTTAATGTCACGATTTGTTTTAAAGGGATGATCAAATGGAGGTAAGACTCAAGGAAATATCATTCTAACTCAGGGATTGGGTCTGGTATGTAAAGAACCAAGGAGGTCTAGAATCCTAACTTCAACCAGTGGGTTGATTAAAAGATGGTCAGGTGGAAGACTTAGTAGGAAGAGTGAACAAACAACTTGGGCAACAGGGTTTCAGCAGTTTGCAGAAGAAAGACTCTAAAAGCAAGATCCGCTTGGTTCAGGGTCTCAAGGAACTGAAAGGGGACTTGACTGGATCCTCCAATTCCAAGTCACTCAGCACTGGGGAAACCACAAGAACTGATTAGAGACAGTGCAGCTATTACAATGATCCATTACAACATCATCCTATAAAGCTACAACTCGACTGGATCCTCCAATTCCTAGCTGCTCTAACACAGTGTAAACAGAGACATGAAAGAAACTGGCATTCATAAGGCAAGAAGTCTCAAAAGCTCATACATAACCAAAGCAACAATGCTTCATTAAAACTTTACAACCGGGAGCTCAGCTCAACCATCGATACCTACAAAATGTGAGAAAACTCCTCTAAATACTTAGAGAAAAAACATAGAAGCCAATTCAAGACATCGCATTGAATACATTACGTCTGCATGCTTACTGCACCTGCAGTCTCTGGACAATCATGAAATTCAGTCAGATGCAATCGCGCTCCAAAAGGACCTGTGAGTGAATTGACAAGCTTACAGTCATTTTTGGATTTTCCATTTATGGTGGAAACGATGTCCAACCACCATCGACTGCTGCAATAATTGTTTCATTTGGATTGGGAAAGGCCATGGTCGACTCTATACCTACACGACATGGAGGCCTTCTCAATCTGTCGTTTGGATTTGCTCAGAGAATTTATGGTGAGACTAGCGGGTAGACGTGGAGGCTGATGTGATGACTGGAGGACTTGACGTGAAGTGGTGAATGGACGGTGATCAGGCAGGGGTGACTTGGCATGATTGGTGTGGATATGAGATGAGGAGAGGCCATGTGGATGGATGTGGCAGAAGGAAAGCGATAGGACAAATGCAAGTGGTAGAATCCATGGGTTTTGAAGTATACGAGCCAGGTGGAGGAACACAGGGGCCAGGAAACTGTGGTTGGCATGACACGGGGATATGACATGGCGGAAAGGGATAGGCATGTGATGAGGTTTTGGGGTTTCGGGATTCGCGAGTTTGAGATGCATGAACTCCTTGCCTTCGGGATATTCGATATCCCGATGTGCGATGAGCCCCTCCTCCTAGGAGCTAACGTCTACCGGCTAGAGCATAAACCATATGACCATCGCCTCCATGTGACCATGGTCAAACCCTCCATTGGAGTTTCGACATTCACGATGACACGATGTCTGCGTCCACGGGACTTGCGATTTTCTAATACCCGATGGTTGATGGTCGTTGACCTGTTAACGGTCCACTTCCTGTCGTGAAAGCCTGCCACCTATCCTCCATGATTGATAGTTGTTCCCCGTCAATCGGGAAATTGTGTATCGTGATTCTGCGATGCATAGAACTCTCTCTCCTGGGATCTCCGACATCCCGATGGCTTCAAGTTTCCCGATGGGCGCTTCCCTGTCGGGACTTTCCTACTAGTGTCAATCTTCTGCCACGCGTCCTTTCCTAAACGGACGGTCTGGATCTCTTTCGCTGCTTCTCATGTCCTTGATCAGGCTCGCTTGTTTAACTTGGTCCCCAAGAAGATTTCTTCTGTGTTCTGCGCTTGGGCATCTATCGCGCAATCCTACAGACGTGCATACCTTTGTTCCCCGATACCACAATTGTTGCTAACATTAGGCTCCATGGGGGATAGAGTTGTCCCTGAGATGCTCTAAGGACTCATTTTGCAGTTCCAATGCCTCGTTGTTGGGCTATGGAGTCATTATTAGGCCGCAGAAATTAAAACAGAAACGAACCAAGAAACAAAAGAACAATATTTACAAACAAAGGATCCATCGGAGGCTCAGACAAAACATTTCTTCAAGAAGTACCCATTCAATGGGCAGCTGAAGACTTCTTCGCCTTCCAAATCTCGCAACTTGTATGTGTTATTTGACAAAGTCTCAGACATTCTGAAAGGCCCAATCCACAGGGCTTAAAATTTGTTGTCTTTGCCCTTATCTTGTTTAGGAGCATCCCATTTCAGCACCAGGTCTCCCATCTGGAACCTCTCCTTCTTAGCCTTCCTATCGAATACCTTCTTGATTTTTTGCTGATGGTCCTGAATCCTATCCATTGTCTGTTCCCTGGCCTCCTGGACCTCTACTAGCTGATGAATCCTTCTGACCATGTCGTTGGGCTCTTCTTGATAACCCTGGAGGAATTTCGCTACAGGATGGGCCAGCTGGGAAGGGAAGACAGCTTTGGCTCCGTAGACTAACTGGAAAGGGGAGAGACCTGTAGATCTCTTTGTATTCACCCGATCAGCCCATAGGGTGAATTTCAGCTTTGAATTCCAAGCCCTTTTGTTGTCTTCCAACAACCTTTTGATGATCCTTATCAAGCTTTTGTTGGAGGATTCTGCTAGACCATTGCCCTGTGGATAATATGGAGTGGAGTGAATCAATTTGATCTTGAACTGCTCACAGAACTTGGCTAGTGGTTCAGACCTGAAAGCGGCTGCATTATCAGTGACAATCTTATTTGGGCAGTCGAACCTTGTGATGAGGTCCTCCAAGAATCCAATGATTACCTTGTGGGAAGCACTCCTGGTGGGGATAGCTTCAATCCAATGATTTCCTTTTGATTTCACTGACTTGCAGGTTCAAAAACCGGCCTTAGCCGACCTGATTAACAGTCAATTCATCAGAAATTGAGGAGAAACCAATCCGAATTTTTTTCCCAGACTTTTTGACGCAGGCGCGTGGGTACGATACCCCACAGGCGCGCATCGTGCGCTTAAGCGTTGTTTCTCTTCAGTTTCGTCTGCGCGCAGGCGCAGGAATGTGCCTCTGTCCACACAGTGACCCGCGCATTTGACCCAAGACTTGCATTGTAAGATTTTGATGTTGGGAAACTCACTTCCCTGGTTAAGATGATAATGTGTAAGCTCTGAATACTGCACTAACTTAGCCCCTCAACTTATAAAGGGGACCATCTAGCAAACCTAGACACATAGGAGGA
>ML784640.1:576560-599836 GCA_009831015.1 Picea engelmannii | reverse complement strand
CCTCTCTTGTGTGAATAAGCTTGGAGTTCTTTCATCCACATTTCATTTTTTCTTGTAAGGAGAGCAAATCAGTTGAGGGCCTCAAAGAGCCTTCCATTGGAGAGGGAAGGGACCCAAGTCCTCTTTCTCCATTGTGTATCTTTCGATTTCATCTATCAGACCAGCTAATACATTGGTGATATTGGTCCATTGTTATTTGTTTTCATTTTTATTTTCCATGCTCATGTTTTTATTTAGTTTTTGTTTAATTCTTGTTAATAGCTTAATTGTTTTCTTTCTAACCTTTTACATTACAGCTGTCATGACTAGCAGAGCCCAACTAGGCATGTAAGCACTCACTTTTTTCTCACACATCGACGAAAAGAGTGCAAACAAAGATCATCCTCAAATACCTTCCAATGTTTGACATTGTCAGGTATGGAGAGCCTGTATTTTACTTCTACATCATACCTCAGTTTGGGCGGCAAGGGTACCTTGAAAATGGTTGCTGACGTAGCCAAGGAATCTGCCACCGTATTTTCTTCTCTCGAGATGAAATAAATGTTAAATGCTGAGAAGAAACTGTCAATAAGATCCCATACCTCATTCCTGTAACTGCTGAGTCGAGGATGCTTGGCCTGATAAGCACTTCTGATCTGTTGTACTACCAACTCGGCATCTCCGAACACTGCTAGCTCTTGAATTCCCATTTCCCTTGCGGCTCTTAATCCCAGAATAAGAGCTTCATACTCTGCCACATTGTTGGTTGCTTCAAATTCTAATTTGTATGACAGAGCTGTGGTCTCCTGAGTAGGTGACACAAAAACCACTCCAGCTCTAGCACCTTCTCTGGAGGAGGCTCCATCAAAGAACATTTTCCAAATGGGGGTGATAGAGGAAAGAGGTTTAGGGGAAATGGTGGGTTGTTTTCTGAGTTTGAGAGGAGGCTCGGGAGAATGGGTGAGCTGTAGTAAACTGGAGCCTAAATTAGTGTCCAAGGCAAAGATGGGATGATTGGTGGGGTTGGCTTCATCACTAATTATGTAGGCTAGTTGGGCTTCCCTATATAGCCTTCTATGCTCTCCCCCGAACACTGGGATAGTAGCATACATGAGGTCCATTTGCAAGGTTCGCCCCAGTATTTTTATCCAAGATCTTGATAACAACATACCGAACTTGGGGGGAACATCGGCCACTACGACATCCATGACCACACTTTTCATGGGTAGTTGAAATAAGGTCACAACCAGGTCCTTAATAACTCCAAGACACTGAACTCTCCTGGAGTCGAAAGAATAGAGGTCATGATAGGCTCGGGTGACTTCTAGTCCTAATTCTTCCATGACAGTTTTGGGCATGAGGTTGTGAGAAGCCCATGAATCCATCAAGAAGTTGTGCAACACTTTATCATGTACGTTCAGGGAGGTGTAGAAGGGAGGGGATGAATCATCTCTATCTTCTACCATAGGTCCTAGGACAACTGATGGCTTTTCGTATTGGAGGTTTATGGAGTCTGTGGGAGGGCATGAGGCTTCAGACTGTAAAATCTCAGAGAAGCATTTTTTAAATTCTTCCTGTTTAATCAGCTCGGTGAGGGGTACAGGGATTTTGATCTTTTGAATCTCATGCTCGAAATTAAAAGAAGATATAGGATTTGGAATTTCTCTCATTTCAGGAACATGATTGTGGACAGTGGGAGAGAGGGGTTGAGCTTTCTTACCTCTATGACTGTCGGCTACTGCATTAGAAGGTTTCTCTGTCCTAGTGGATTGCTCAGGAATATCGGGTGTTGTTGTCCCTTTGTCGGACATCAAGTTATACCTGCCTCGGTCGCCGCTAACCTTGTCTCCCTTGCTCAATTCATTTAGCTGACTGCTCATGAGAGACTCCTCGTATGTTGATTGAGTCAGATGAGGAAAAGGAGGAGTGTCTTCTAAGAAGTGGATTTCAGGGCCCAGCTCATCTGTCTCTCTTTCTTCCTCATCGGCCACCAAATAGTTTTGAAAAGGGGCCTAAATTTTCTGGTCTTCCCTATCTCTTCCTCTCTCTCTTTGCATATTAGGGGGAGTAAAATTATTTGACCTCCTGAAACCTCCCTTATTTTCAGCGATCTGAGGGCCTTTATATGCTTGCCTCCCTTCCACCTTCATTCTCTCCATCTCTGTAGACAGAGACTTCACCATATTAGTCAGTTCATCCACTTGAGGGTGGGCCACCGATGGGTCAGAAGTCGAGGCTTCCGACCTTCCCTTTCTTCTATCTGCGTCAGCCTTGTTCCTCAGTCTGTCAGCTGCTAACACATTGGATTCCACCTCTATGGCCGCATATTGCATTTGGGCTAAAGTGGTGGCTCTTCTCTCTCTCAACAAGAGGCGGAAATCGGGGCCGAATGCGCTAGCATACGTAATTTTAGCTGAGGCTTCTGAAGACTTTATCTCTTCTGGGATCTTGTTATACATCTTATTGAATCTTTTAGAGAAGTCGGAGAAGGACTCCCCTTCCACTTTCTTCAGAGACCTGAACTCTGTCATGTAATACATGAAATCTTTCCTATCGCCCCATTGCCTCAGGAAAGCATTATCCAGGGCTTCAATCCCAGCAATAGATCCTGGAGCCAATCCTCTAAACCATTTTCTCACCTCACCATCCAGGCTCTGGACGAACACCCTCATCCAGACATCTTCATTCTCAATGTTGAGGTTATCTGCATAACTGTAGAAAGCAGCCAGGTGTTCTTCAGCAGTTATGTCTCCTTCCCCAGTGAACTTTGGCATATATTTCAAGTAGTCTCCAGCAGGGAGAGGATTCATGGGATTAGGTAAGATCAAAGGAGCATACCTAGCAGCAACTATGGCGTCCATCCTATTCAAAGGGGGATTAGCACCAGCCATAGAAATATTAGGTGAAGGAGAGCTTGGAGGAGAAGGATTTCACAAAGGGATTGCTGAGAATGAGCCTCTAATGGGAGTGGGGAACAAGAGGGGATTTAAGGAGAAGGCTATCGAGCTCAGGTCAGCGGGTGCTCCTTTTTGTACAGGAGTGGTTAAGATGGGCGCAGGGAAATCTTCTGTGTTCCCAGCCCAATGCCAAGGTACAGTTTCAGGGGAGATGGAAGTGACAAAGTCTTGTCCCTCTGGTCCCAGACCAGGAAAGGAAAACTCAACAGGAACACTCCCAAAATTTAGGAAACAGGAAACTACAGAGACAGGCCTGTCAAATAAATGAGGAGGAGAAAAAGGAGCTCCAACAGAAGGATATGGTGGATTACCTGTTTCGGTGGTGGACGCTTCTTCTTTAGAGGCCTTTCCCCTTCTGAGAACTACTTCTGGATCTGTTTCGGGCGTAGCTAGAGGCAGTTGTGGGTGAGACCGCGTATGCCTGCCTCTAAAAGCCACAATTAACAGGGTAGGTTCTCCCCAGTTGAGTCATCACAATGGAGTCTCCAGGTGCAAATTAGCAATCTTGAAAGGCTCCGACAATCTGATGCACCTTCAGATTCAGAGGCTCGATGTCATTTTGCCCAGGGAAAATCTTCAATTCCGTACCCGACAACGGTGCTAGAAATGTTAGCATCAGAAGTCACTACTGGATTGCTTGCAGGAGCAGAGCCCGACACCCATTAGTTTAATGTCATGATTTGTTTTAAAGGGATGATCAAATGGAGGTAAGACTCAAGGAAATATCATTCTAACTCAGGAACTGGGTTTGGTATATAAAGAACCAAGGAGGTCTGGAATCCTAACTTCAGCCAGTGGGTTGATTAAAATATGGTCAAGTGGAAGACTTAGTAGGAAGAGTGAACAAACAACTTGGGCAACAGGCTTTCGGCAGTTTGCAGAAGAAAGACTCTGAAAGCAAGATCCGCTTGGTTCAGGGTCTCAAGGAACTGAAAGGGGACTTGACTGGATCCTCCAATTCCAAGTCACTCATCACTGGGGAAACCACAAGAACTGATTAGAGACAGTGCAGCTATTACAGTGATCCATTACAACATCATCCTATAAAGCTACAGCTCAACTGGATCCTCCAATTCCGAGCTGCTCTAACACAGTGTAAACAGAGACATGAAAGAAACTGGCATTCATAAGGCAAGAAGTCTCAAAAGCTCATACATCACCAGAGCAACAATACTTCATTAAAACTTTACAACCGGGAGCTCAACTCAACCATCGATACCTACAAAATGTGAGAAAACTCCTCTAAATAATTAGAGCAAAAACATAGAAGCCAATTCGAGACATCACATTGAATACATTACGTCTGCATGCTTACTGCACCTGCAGTCTCTGGACAGTCGTGAACTTCAGTCAGACGCAATCGTTCTCCAAAAGGACCCGTGAGTGAATTGACAAGATTACAGTCATTTCTGGATTTTCCATTTATGGTGGAAACGATGTCCAACCACCATCGACTGCTGCAATAACTGTTTCATTTGGATCGAGAAAGGCCACGGTCGACTCTGTACCTATAGGACATGGGGGCCTTCTCAATCTATCATTTGGATTTGCTCAGAGAATTTATGGCGAAACTAGCGGGTAGAGGTGGAGGCCGATGTGATGACTGGAGGACTTGACGTGAAGTGGTGAATGGATGGTGATCAGGCAGGGGTGACTTGGCATGCTTGGTGTGGATATGAGATGAGGAGAGGCCATGTGGATGAATGTGGCAGAAGGAAAGCGATAGGACAAATGCAAGTGGCAGAATCCATGGGTTTTGAAGTATACGAGCCAGGTGGAGGAACACAGGGGCCGGGAAGCTGTGGTTGGCATGACACGGGGATATGATGTGGTGGAAAGGGATAAGCATATGATGAGGTTTTGAGGTTTTGGGATTCACGAGTTTGAGATGCGCGAACTCCTTGCCTCCGGGATCTCCGATATCCCGATGTGTGATGAGCCCCTCCTCCTAGGAGCTAACCCCTACCAGCTAGAGCATGAACCATATGACCATCACCTCCGTATGACCGTGGTCAAACCCTCCATCATAGTTTCGGCGTTCATGATGACATGATGTCTGCGTCCACAGGACTCACAATTTTCCGATACCCGAGGGCTCATGGTTGTTGACCTGTCAACGGTCCGCTTCCTGTCGCGAAATCCTGCCACCTGTCTTCCATGATTGATAGTCGTTCCCCGTCGATCGGGAAATCACGTATAGCGATTCTGTGATGCATAGAAATATCGCTCCCGGGATCTCTGATATACCAATGGATTCAAGTTTCCCGATGGGTGCTTCCCTGTCGGGACTTTCTTACTGGTGTCGATCTTCCGCCACGCATCCTTTCCTAAACAGACGGTCTGGATCTCTTTCGCTGCTTCTCATGTCCTTGATCAGGCTTGCTTGTTTAACTTGGTCCCTGAGTAGATTTATTCTGTGTGTTGCACTTGGGAATCTATCGCGCAATCCTACAGACACGCATACCTTTGTTCCCCATACCACAATTGTTGCTAACAGGTTGTTTAGCCGGACTATCTGCTCTTGGTGGTAACCTGTGAGGAGGGAATTTTACTTATACCTTTATACCTTGGCCTCTTCAAAACCCTAGGTTATCGGGGACGTCTCCCCTAGGCCTAACCTCCCTAAAGAGAAAGAACCTCCCCATTGTGGTGAAATTGGGTGGGGTAGGTTCCTGTTACGCCAGTTTGGTCTCTATCGTCAAGCCTTTTGACCTAGCTACAAACTGTGTGATAACATTTTGGTGCCGTTGTCGGGGAACACTGAGTCAATTATCCTCAAATGACAAATCCTTTCAGTAAGCCTTGCCTCAAAGACCTTTCCTTACAAGCTTACCTGGCGACTCCACTAGGGTGTCTTTCCCCTTTTCTTTGGTAGTTTCAAGTAAACTATCTGGCGACTCCACAAACTAAAAGGAGATTCCATAATCCTCCTTTGTCTTTCAGAAGGAAGCCTCCCTTAAACTCTCCTGTTGTCAAATAACTTTTCAGGAAGAGCCTTCCTTTAATAATCATGTCTACCTCTTAGACCGCTACAACGAACCCAGACAACAATCAAAGACAACAGTCATCTACCCTTTTCAGGCCGTTAGACATGTCAGCCATACCAGGCTACCCTAGGCAGATGCCACCCAAGTATGAAAAGTGGTTTCCTAAATTCACCGGTACTGATGCAATCAGTGCCGAAGAGCATATGAGCAACTTTTGGGCATTCTTTCATCTTCACCCCATTAGTGATGATGCTGAAGATTTGGTCATGAAGTTGTTCTCCGCTACTCTCTATGATGCCTCAAGGCGTTAGTACCTCAGCCTTCCTGACGGAAGAATCAAAACCATGGATAGACTTGAAGAGGCCTTTCTCAAAAGATGGAGTATCAAAGAAGACCCTAATATGCTTCTCACTCAACTAAATAGCCTCGCCGAGTATGAAAATGAGTCCATTCAGGAATTTCACACTAGATTCGAGACATTGCTACAAAGAATTCTTGCAAGCCATCACCCGAAAGATGATTACCTTGTCCATATTTACCCAAGATCTTTCAATGGCCAACTAGGGTATCTTCTTAGAGACAAAAACCCCTAGTCCATTCAAGAATCCCAAGAGCTCGCCACCAAGATAGAAGGGAACCTCCTTTCATCTAAAATTGAGTCTTTTGCTAACCCGAGGGGGAGAATAGACACCAAGAAGAAAATAGTACACAATGCTGAGCCTACTTCAGATCTATCTACCAGTATCAACAAACTACAAGCCTCCATATATGGCATCATAAAGAATCAAGAAGAAATGATGAGCAGGATTGTCAGACTTGAAAAGTCTCAGATCCAAGCACCTAGGGCCCCGTTCAAAGGACAATTCTAGATAGGGAACCAATTTTACAAGCCAAAGAATGAGCACGAAGTCCCAAATACCTTGGCCCCTACGAACGTTGTTGATGAAAATCCTTGGTGCCTGGAGTGCAGTGAATCACATTGGGAGCATGAGTGTCCTTATAACGCTGGCCATCAACAAGTCAATAACATGGATTGCTTCATGGGGTTCTCTCAGATAAATATCACAGATATAGAACATCAAGAGGCCATGAGAGAAGCAGCCAGAGCAGCAAGGATGGTGGTAATAAAAAACCTGGATCAGGAATCACGAGAAAATATAAAGAAACAAGAAGTTCAAGTATAAAGAAGGAAGAACTCGAAACAACCTGCTGCTGATTAGGCAAAGCCCCCACCCCTGGAGGTACTTCTACCCAAGATGTCTAAGCCTGGTAAGGTTGACCTTAATTTTGACTTTGAAGGGGAGTTATCAAATATGCATGTAAATGTTCCCCTAAGAGAAGCAATCAATATCCCATCCATTAAGGAACTCTTCGATACTTTCTTTTTGGGATTAGAGGCACCTATGGACCCCCCTATTACGTTGGAAGATGATCATTTCAGGGTCCAATATGGTGAAAACCCTCCTTTCTTCATGACTTTGAAAATGAACAAAAAAAATCTTAACAATTGCATGCTAGATACAGGTATTGGTGCAAACATGATGTCACTTAAAGTCATGCAACAAGTGGGTTTGAAGGTCACATGGCCTTACAGGAATGTGGGTGGTTTTGAATCTAAAGCAATACCCACACATGGGGTGGTTGAAAATGTTGAAGTGCGCCTGAAAGAGTATCCAGAGAAGACACTCCTCATTGACATTGTGGTGGTTGATGTCCCATATGTGTGGGGAATGTTGTTATATAGAAAGTTTGGTGCAATGTTAGGTGGATCCCTTGAGATGGACCTCACCTTTTTGCAATTTCCTTTGAAAGGTGGAATGGTGGGACGTCTACTCAATGTGCCAATAATTGGGGACCATGTGCAGGATATTGTTCATCCCATCAATAATGACAAAGTGCAAAATGAGATGATACAAACTCTTCAAAAATATTCTCCAGAAGACATGCCCTTCGCAACAGAGGAAGACTTTGATCAAATCAAATGGCCCAAGAAAGAAGAATACCAACAACTTCTAGATGAATTCAAGAACAAAGAAATTGGGACAGTGAAGATATTAAATAAAAATGAAGATGATGTACAAATCTTCCCGTCTCAACAAGAATTCTTTACAACAGAATTCCACCCACCTCCCTCACTACAATACACCAAGGTTGTTCAAGGAATGACCAAATACAAAGTCAAAAAATATAAGGAGGGAGATATGGTATGGATGTGGGATACTCAGAAAGAAAAGCCAACTAGTGTAAAGGGAAGCACACAGTCATGGCTTGGACCCTTCAAAGTTGGAATGGAATCAGTAGATAACTTATACTACTTGTCCACTTTGGAAGGAAGGCGCCCATTACCTATCAGAGGGAACCTCCTTAAACCCCACCAAGGTGGTGGGACTTGACTCCACAGGTAAGTAAAGGTAAGTAGGCATTCTTCATGTATTATACCATTTGCATTTCATGTTAGTTTGCTTCCACATTTTCATATTCATTGTTTTATTTCAGTTATATATATATGTCTATATATGCAGGGTGGAAAAACCACCCCATCTTTGTTACTGATGCCCCTATCGAGTTGAGAAGGTCTGCAGGTTATGCCAGAGATGCTGGGGTTCTCATGCGCTCCACAGTGAGTACATGTCCCCAAGTTGGAGCCAGATGTTATCCCCAATTTCTAGGGATAACTAGGAGATCATGTCTCGAGGCCCACAGGTCCTAGACATGGAGTACCAAGAGTAGGATTGACCTGAGCATGGCCTTGGAGGGCCCATACTTCTCTTCTTTCATTAGGTTCATCTTGTCAACAAAAACAACATCCATCACCATCGACCTGGTCTTGTATCAGAGAAGGCTCTTGCTCCATGAGGTAATTGGTCCAGGTATCATGGTATGTGTCACTTTTGATAATTATAACCTTTATATATATGCATCTTACTCCTTTGATCTCTAACGACTGCTTGGATCTTACATTAACCCACTTGACCATGATTGGGGTGATTGACAGGGTGTCCTAGCAAGCTTGTACCCATGGGTTCTGGTTTGTGACCGGGGGGATTTCTGAAGAGCCATCATCCGCTCCCATCATATCATCACTTTTTCATCTTATCTCCCACTCATCTGTCCCATTCCCCTAGTCTGGACATTAGGATGATCTGTTTGTGCGGTTGCACCTTATATCATGGGAAGAAGGGGATAAAGGCCCAGAAGGTAAAAGCAGCTGGTAAAAGATAAAATCCTAAAATAAAAGCTCAAGATGCCTCGCCCATGGATCCCCGAGAAGGCAATAAAAAGCCTCTCAGGAAGAAACAAGAGGGACCCGAAGAAAAATAACAAAAACAAGACCTAGCCATGAGGATAGGGGGTCTCATCACGAGCCAACCTATTATGTTCATGGGTGCCTAACAACATGACATTGCCACTATCTGGTTACCACGCCAGGGCAGTGACCTTTGGTTGCATGGCCAAGGGAAAGGGGGTCTCATCACGAGCCAGTCTTATCATCTCTGTGAAAGTGCTTGTGGGTAACACTGTCAGCTCTGGTCACCACCCCAAGGCAGTGTCCTCTAGTTAGTCCTTGAAATAAAAATAAAAAGAAAATGAAGAAAAGAAAAGAATAAAGGTAAAAGGGGCTTGGAAAAATTGCATCTATGATGGGTACAACTCGCCTTCTACAAAGGCACCCACAGGTAATATCATGCATCCCTGGCTCTCAGTCTACCCATATGTCTAGACATCCCTTATCCACACCACCTCGTTTTACATGGCTTGGATGAAACCCCTTGGAAACTTTCCTTTCCTTATGGATGCTAGCCCAATAGGGTGTCTTGTTCTTTTCTTCAGCCTTGTATTGTAGGTCTTTGTATTGTCTTTGAGCTATTGGATGATATATTAGGGTTTTTATGCATATGTTTGATAATATTAATGATGAAATGTGATTAACATTGCTATGATCCCTGTGACTAATGAGCCCATGGAGGGAGAAGTTTTTGATGTGCAGGACCATGCACAATGGATAGGTACCATTTGGACCGGTACACATGGGGAGATGATTAGCTCGGACTTCCATGGGGCTGAAGAGCCCATCAGATGGTTGTTGAGACCCATCAGAGGGGTAGAGACAGGACAGTTCCTGATTGAGCTTTTGCATCTGAGAAGAAGAAGGATGTTTCACCAAAGGCACTTTGGCAAAGGTCGGCCTAGGGGGAATAACCCCTTTTCAGTGGAATGTTGGCCTTGGAAGGCTCAGAGTGCCCCCATTCTTACCATGACATCATGGTCATTCTTAGAGGTAGACTAGGCAGCAGTGGCACGTGTGGCATGTTGGAGAGGACCCTGGAGGGTCAACGTTTTGCTCCTGGATGCCTCATTTGCCCTAAAAGGGGATAGCACCTCTCTTGAGGGGGATTTTACCTTTATTACAGCTCAATTAGAGTTTTAATTTGACATTTTAATGTAAAAACAATATGATTTTGGTTTAAAGCCTTGTCGGCTAATTTTTATGACCTAAAAATTAATTAAAGGTCATGATACAGTATATATTGAGGAGTTTTATCCTCATTTTGACATAACACACAACTCACTCTCCTAGGGAGATCTTATCTTTGTGCC
Organism: Picea engelmannii; assembly: GCA_009831015.1. NCBI lineage: Eukaryota > Viridiplantae > Streptophyta > Pinopsida > Pinales > Pinaceae > Picea > Picea engelmannii. The sequence continues at coordinate 589,314 of ML784640.1, read as the reverse complement.
CTTGTTGGGTATTTCATCTTTTGAGTGAGGCGCACTTGTTGAAGGGAGGCTTTTCTTGGAATTTTTTGGCATTTCTCTTGAAGGAAGGTTTACAACTAGGGTTTGCAATGTTATTTCATCATGATATGTAAGTGTTTTTTCTGCAAAACTTCTTAATTGAATGGTTGTAGTCTTATATTCTTGAATTTATTATAAATTTTTCTGATTTTAAAACCCTAGGGGACAAACACACAAGTAGGTCGTTGTCTCATGTCCCCTAAAAGAGAAATTCTGAGCCATTGAAGAAGGAAGGAAGAGCCTAGCCATTGCTACACTCTTGTTCCTTCTTCCCCTGTGCTAGCCATACCTTTTAAAGGTCAAGAAGGAGGAGACGTCCCATGCTTAGGTTATCTACACCTAGGGTCATCCTGCTTCTAGGGTTTGGTGATAGGGCCTTGCCTTTGCAACACTCTCCCTCACCTCACACTCGTGTCTTGATGCTAGCCGGTTTTCCAAGATAAACCTAGGGAAGGAGGAAAGAGCATGAGGCCATGCTTAAGCAACATTGGAGTGAGCCTCTTTTCCCTAGGGTTTTGATTATGGGGCCTTGCCATTGCAACACTTCAGAACCCTTCCCTCTAGTCCTTAGCCTTTTCCCTTCAACCTTGCATCCTCTCTTGAATTGACTCCATTTACCCTTAGGCACTGATCTTCGGTCTCCAACATTGAAGTGATAGTGGTCAAACAAACTCTTATAATTTGAAACCCTAACTAACTACTAACCTTAATAAGGCTGATGTCATCCTTGGTTATTCCATCTTGATGCAACATTTTCTGTTGATAAGCAATTAGATGGTGTTTTAAAGAATTTAATGAGTAAGGGATTGATTAAATACATTGTTGGATACATCATCTCGATATTTATTGATGAATTGATATTGTTCCACTGCTATATTGATAAACATTGATCTCATCGATATCTATTGTTATAATTGCTAATATATTGATATCAGATAGCTATATGAAGTACTAACCCATTGAATCATAGACTACATATATTGTTTTGTTGTTGCTTTGTTCTGGGCAGGTGTTCTCATTTGGGCCTACACTTCATTATTGGTTGTTTAGCCAGACTATCTGCTCTTGGTGGTAACCTGTGAAGAGGGAATTTTACTTATACCTTTATACCTTGGCCTCTTCAAAACCCCAGGTTACCGGGGACATCTCCCCTGGGCCTAACATCCCTAAAGAGAAAGAAACTCCCCATTGTGGTGACATTGGGTGGGGTAGGTTCCTATTACGCTAGTTTGGTCTCTATCTTCAAGCCTTTTGAATGAGCTACAAACTGTGCGATAACATGAAGTAATGTTGAAAATAAAGAGGCATGGTGCCTAATTCCAAGGGTTGAATATGCCTGTTTGGGTCATCCTGTGAGTCTTTCTAGATTGTTAAGCCTCTCCTTCCATAATAAGAATCTTATAATATTTTCTTGGGATTTTATTTGTGACAATCCCGTGAGTCTTTCTAGATTGTTAAGCCTCTCCTTCCATAATAAGAGTCTTATAATATTTTCTTGGGATTTTATTTGTGACAAATAAATCACTAGGGTTGAAATCAAAGAGGATATGAAAGTGAAAATTACACAAACCTAAAGAAAAACAAATTAAAATACCAAAAGATGAAGATGAACAACTAGGAAATACAAAATATGAGAGAAAACCAAAAGTAAATTCCTAATTACAATAAATTTATGAGGAATATAGTAGGAGAAATAAAATTTCAAATAATAAAATCAAGTCTGAGTCGACAATATATTCTTGCGATGCAAATCATCTATCTTTGCGAAAAAAACAACTGTAATAAAAATAAGTTATTCAGTAAGAATGACAACACATTTTTTATACATCATACACAATTTATAAGGACACATAAATCACCAAAAATCCAATGCTAAAAATTAATTAATAAATAAAACGAGTTGTTATGAAAAACTATATAGAAAAGTATCTTGTTTATACTCGTTAAATACCTCATTGTCTCAAACTATCTTGATTATTGATTTATTACCCCCTAGTGCTTTCAATTATTATGAACTAAGGTTTTCCATTATATGCACATACCAAGTACAATATATTTTACTCGTGGCGTCCAACATTATTTTTGTTTGGCGAGGTGAATGTTTGCTTCGAAAACTTATTTCCCATCATGTGCATATCATAAGATAGATATATTTTCAATATTCTATTGGCCAAGTTTCATCTATGTACATGCCATGAAAGTTTTCCAAAAATACTACTTATATTCCAATACATGTTTCCTTTTTCCACTCATTAGCTAGTGATACATTCCACCCCTACATAAGAACATTGTTTAAACATAAGGAAGGTTTTGATTATCCAAAAGGAAATGAAATACAATACAGCCTAAAAATATATGAAAAAACGTTTTTGGAATCATCCATAAATAAAATTTTAAATGAAATTCTAAGATTCACATGATCTAGAAATATGTCAAATCTTATGAAAAATAGGGTCTTCAATGCCTCATGGGAAATTGTTTGTGTGATTCTATCCTCCTTTTTCCTAAGCAAGTAGAATATTTACCAATGAATTATGTACAAATTTTGTGTTGATGATAATATCATGATTTCCTTCTTCCATTAATTTGAATATAGATCATCATATCCTTTTCATCAATATAGTGCAAGGTACACCAAATCTTCTTTTATTTGATATGGGAGAACATAAATTTAGATACACAATTGAAATCCATTTCCTTGGATCTCGAATGAAATGTCAAAATAGGGTGAAAATTAACACATCTTATTCCATGCTAATTCAATGTCAATGTGAGGTGCATGTAACTCCAATGATGCAAGTGATATCAAATAGTTCTATGTACCTACATAATCATATCATTTGAACATAGAGTAGGTTTTAATTAACAAATGGAAATAGAAAAATAAAAATCAAATCAAATATATATCATGCTTTGGGATATGATTCATAAAACAATTATTCAACAAAATCATTTGAGTTCCATGATATAACCATGTTTCATATTTTCTAGAGGGTAGATCGTACAAATATATGAAACACATTTCTTCATTTGGAATTGTATCATAAATTTTGTGTCCTTTATTTTGTTAGGTATGAAAAAGTATTTGTAAGTAGGTGAATAAACATGGATAATAGCGAGGCATCATCGCATAATTCATCAATTGATTTACTACAAGAACCATTTTATTTTTAATTAGGTTGGATATTTTCTTCAACAAACCAACATTGGAATACTCATACAAAGTTTAGTGTATGAATGAAAAATAATCTCATACCTATTCGGATGCTTACATCCTAGTTTTGATTTTATCATCTCCTATTGCAGGGAACATGGAAATGTAAGGAGAATCATCTTTATCAAATGCACTTCTTGAATTCTCTAGGAGGCTCCAACCCCCTGATTTACAGGCTCAAACCTGAAGGAAGCTCCAACTGTTTGTATTATCTAGATCCAAACGGAAAGAGGCTACGACCCCCTTTCCTTTCCCCGTCATGTCTCCTTGAAGTATAAGTGTAGACTCAACCTGTCACTACCACTAATATTGGATACATCAAATTTTCACTTTCATTGTCAACTTGTCACTGTCACTGCCATATCAACCTGTAACTGATGATCAAGCAAACATCCAACCTATCTCTATCCCTGTCACCATCTCTATCACTATCACATCAACCTGTAATTGATGATCAACAAATCATTTAACCTATCACTATCCCTGTCACTGTCAATGATACACCACCATCATCAACCAGATCTACTCACATAGATAATACATCAAAATGTATGCCCAACGTCAAGTATCCAAAATATGTACCATATGCCAAAATATGTACCTCAACCATATACCATCTCACTCATGATATCTCTCAATCATGCCATAAACCATGTTCCCTAATATATGTCAAAACAAGTACCATGACATCAATGATCTTCCTCATACATATGTCAACATCACAAAGATGTTCCTCTAATAATCAACCATAACATCCATAAACCAAGTACCAAAGATATGTTTCAAGCACGTATCAATATTACCAAAACATGAACCTCAACCATATGAAACCATGTACCAAAAAGGCCTCCAATACATGCCTTAAGCATGTGCCAAACCATCCATGATACAAGTGTTATTGGATAAATCGATAGGTGAGGACACTAATTGATCTCCCTAGATCCACCAGGATCTAGAACAAAACACACTAGAACATGACGCTTTCCTTAAGTTTTAGATATTGAATTTACCAACTAAAGAGGGATAGGTGACATACTGTTTAAATGTCGCTTCCTCTCGCCATCGCCATCCTAGCTCCGTTCCAACACTCATACAATGATGAACCTGCAAAAGAATGCAGCCAAACAAAGTGATAATAATAGCATAAACTCAATATAAACCTATGTATGTGATCAAGGAATCATACAATAAAACACAACAAGCTTTATAGGAAAGAATCATATTACTGTATCATATTAAATGTGAAAGAGAGATTACAACCATGGCCTTGATATCGTAAGGTCCCTTCCAACTGTCCTTCGTTCCCCACACACTTCCACTCCAAGAATTCTGAGAGCATAGATCTGATAATATTCACAATCTATCTTGACAAAATGGCTCATCTAGCCAAGCTAACAATCTCCAAAGCTTAATCCAATCCAAGCTAATCCAAAAAGATAACCTTCTCCATCAGAGCTCCTCTCCTTTTATAAGTTGAAGAGGATAAGGTGAGGAGGTTAGGATGATCCCACTAAATCATGAAAGCGAGTAAGATCCAAACCATTCAGATGCCACCTCACCATGGAAGTTTCTCCTTCTAGAAGCATCGAGAAGATGCTCGTTTTTCCCACGTATGAGCATTTTTGCACCCTGCCTATATAGCAACATGCGAACACTTCGCGACCTAGCTATGGTACAGCCTGCAAAAAATAGGCGTTTTCTCACCCTAGCTATAGTGCAGCATGAGAAAATCCTCTTTAATAGGATTTTTACAAAGGGAAAAGCAACTTATTTTCTCAGGAAAAGTTCTTCTCCTTTATTTCTTCAGGAATCAGGCTACTGACCCCTCTAAAGGAAACAAATAGGTTTACATCATTAATGGTCATAGGGATGAAAAAAATAATGTGTAACATAGAGCCCCCCAAAGTATGAAGTTAGAACAGAGTGATAGCTGAAATATTTTGTCAAGTGTGTGTAGGGAACAAGGAAGAGTCAGTCGGAAACCTGCCAACAAACAAGGAAACAATACAATAATATATCATCACTGAGGTAGGCATTCCCATACTCAGAATAAAAATGAATCGGAGCATAAATGTCAACGTGCAAATATCCATGTCAAGTAAGACAGGTCATGGCCACCAAACATACAATGTGGATCCATGCCAATATGACTCAAATCTGAACATAGCCACCAAAAATACATTGTGGATCTATGTGTTAAAGACTCAAATTTGAACATAGCCACTAGACATACAATGTGGATCTATGTAACAGTACGCTGAATATACTCCAATGCAACCTAGATCTGTGATAAAATATCTGGGGTCTTCATCTCCACCACTCTATAGTACAAATCTAACCATGTGAATACATGTGTTGAAGTCGAACATGGTAGAAATTACTTGATTACCAATCATTAGTGTATACTGTTAACAAGGGCGAGGGAAATCACCATTAGTGTCAATGACTCCCAAGGTACTCTGGTACAATCCAACAAATGTGAATCAATGAAATGAGGTCGAACACTCGACGAAATCTCTCGATTAGGGGTTGATAATGAAAACCCACTGTTGAAAGTGAGGAAACCTACCATTGAGGCATGCAAGTTCCAAGGTACCAATTAGTTTCTAAGTCTAATTTCTAGATAATGAGTTGAATTCAACAGGAAAAGACTCATCACAGGAGGGCCTTAATGTATCCCACATCAATGACATGAAACAAGTAACATGATTTGATGTAGATCAGAGTAACAAGTGGTTCAAGACCGACTCAGGGATGGCTAATGCAATAGAAGGCTTAAGGACTGCAGAAAAGGCCGACACAATAGAAGGATTTTCGGGTTGAACATCTCTTTGAACATATTGATGACACGACAACTATCTTCGAAACACTGACTCAACAACAGGGATCATTGACCAATTTGTAATCTTATAAAGGAGAATGATCAAGAGACAAGTGGATTTTCCCAACCCAGACACAAGGCGAGTGAAAGGGTGTCATGTTCAAAAGTGACTCTTCCATGGAATACAGGTTTAGACACATTTCTTTCCCAATTTTTCCCCCACCATTACTAGCGAGTACCTCTTTATTTTTACGCAAGCTTGAGGAGGATAACATATGCTTGTAAATGTAAGCTCATCCTTCGAAGTATATTTAACTAACCCTAAGAAGGAGTGGTTTGGTGATCTAAAATTGAAGAAGACTTGAAAAACTTGAAATTTATTGCAAGTGAATGTTATGTGTTTAAAGCAAAAGGATCAGTTTGCAACACATAGATTAAAGGATTACTTATGAAAATTACATAGAGACAGCAGCATAATCAATGAACATAAGCACATAAACACATCAATTGATAAAGGAGTTCACCCCTCTTATGGGCTACATCTCCTGGTCCAGCTTCCAATGGATCATTATTATTAATTGCTCAAAAGTTCTCAAAAACATGTCTTACAATGCTCAAACTAACAAACCGACTGCTCCAATGGCTTCAGAGCGTCCCAAAACCCCTGTCTGGGCTCTTTCGACACCTCAATCGGTCGAAAAATGAAGAAGTTAGGCCTCCTGGAAGTCTCCCCTTCAAGCTTGTTGTCTCTGCATCTACAAAACGCACCCCTCTTCTTTGAACCTGGCTCACATGCATTTTAAAGCGTGAAAACCCAGCACTGGGTGCAACCGCGCCAACAGTGCAAACCGTAGAATGGTTAAGGGTGTGCCAGCCCCTAACCGCCTAGGCACCTAGGCGTATGGGTCATGTGACCTCGCGCTTGACAAAAGTGGTTAAAAAGGTTACAACCGTTTGAAACGAACCTCCCGCGCTCTGGTCATATGTAAAACTGTGGGCTATATGTTATAACCTGCGCCAATGGTCGCAATGTGTTATGGTCATGTGTTAAACCGAAACCACATCATATTAACACCCACGCGCATATATATAACATATGGTCACATGTTATGTAATAGAACCATGGGTCGGGGCTAAGCCCCGGCCCGACCCCCCGTCGAATAATACAAAAGTTTGAATTCAAATATATTCAAACATATACATATAACAAGAACCAACTCGTGGTCCAATGGTCGGGCGGTCGTGCGAAGGCGTTGTTCTTTGTGGGAGGTCCGGTGGTCGAACCCCATGGACTCCAACTTAGTTTTCACATAACAAACATAAACCAAACAATGAGTGACACGTGGCGCCCATGGATTGGGCCACGTGTCCTCATACCATTTGCCACCAAATGGACACGTGTCATCTCCTGATTCACCAACTGTCAACCAACCAACATCTACCACATCACCATCTGACACGTCATCATATGGCCTGTACGGCCTTGCCACGTCAGACCGTACGGACTGTACAGTCAGCACCAAAAGTTTTGCCTGTTTGGCTTGACGAACAGATCGCGATATCTTCTCCATACGGAGTCCATTTGACAAAGTAAATATACCGCCGGAATCAGGAAGACTAGACAGATGCAATGTCACTGTTTTTGTCGCATTCTGAGCACTTTGAAATTTGAGCAAAATTTGATCCCTTGATCATTTGGTCCCATATGGGCCTTTCAATGTTTGTTTTACGAGTCCAAAGAAAGAAAACTCATGGGGTTTTCATATTTAGAGAGTTTGAAAAACACTTAAAGAGAACTCTCTCAGTTCCTTTTTCATAAAGTAGTCTGATGAGACCAAAAAAGAGATAAACTATCGCTCAACAAATGTTTTCCTCAAATACATTAACTAGCATGAAAAGAACAAGGTCGCTCGACAATCTTTTCATGTTTAGAGAGTCTGAAAAGAGCTTAAAGGGAACTCCAGGGGGTTCTTTTTTCATATAACCTTTACGAGTTCAAAAAAGTGATAAAAGTTTACTCGGTTACATTCTCATTGATTTGCGAGCACGAGAAAGAATAAAGACTAAGCTCAGTTACTTATTCTCATGTATTTATGAGCATGAGAGAGAACAAAGACTAATCTTGGGATTGTTTTCATTTTTACGCAAGCTTTAAAACAAAACAAAACAATGCTTGGGATAGATTTTAATTTTTACACAATCTTAAAACTAAACTAAACTATGCTTCACCTGGTTTCAGTTTTACACAATCTTGGACCAGAGGAAACTATGCTTGAGGTAGGTGGTTTCATTTTTACACAAGCTTGAATGAGAGGAAATTATGCTTGAGGTAGGTGGTTTCATTTTTACACAAGCTTGAACCAGAGGAAAATATGCTTGAGGCAGGTGGTTTCATTTTTACACAAGCTTGAACCATAGAAAACTATGCTTGAACTTTCCAACACATAACAAAGGTATGGTCGATACCTAGCCCCCCAGCTTAAGAAGCTAGCGACTCAATTTTAGTATGAAGTTTAGAGGCTGAAAGAAATTCCCCCCAAGCTTTGGTTCATCCAACTGCAAAGCTGGAGGAAAGGAAGCTTCAAATACTAGAGGAAGGACTTGAATCAATTGAGAGAGGGAAGTTTGTTTCATTTTTTAACGAGCTTGACACAGGAGAAGAACTATGCTCATAACCTCTGTTTCATTTTTTAACGAGGTTTTTGCAGGCAAAAAACTATCCTCACAGCTGGATTAATTTTTTAATGAGCTTGAAATCAGAAATTCATGCTCGAAGACCTCTGTTTCATTTTTTAATGAGGTTGCCTCAGAGACGCAAAAACTATCCTCGGAGTCTCTCTTCTTGATCATGGATTCCAAGAGGACAATGCTCCATAATGACACCATGTCAAGGGACAAAACCCAGTCATGGCTTCTAAGAGGTCTTCACTGGAAGGAAGAAACACACTCTGGAAGGACACCATGTCGAGGGTCACGACAGGAGTAAAGAGATCAGGCTCTAACAACCCTATCGAAGATATCACCATGTCAACTACTAGATCTAAGTCGTTAGAAGTTGAAGCCATGGGCGACAACGCCACATAATTGACCTATGGTGGGGGAGATATTGTCTGCATATAAGAACCATTTAGGGAGGAAATCCAGTCGGGGTCAATGAATGAAAGTTGATCAACAGTCACAACTCATACATCATGAGGGAAAGATATCACACAAAAAAGAGTAGACACAATAGCTTTCATGGCATAGACATAATCTCACCCAAGGAGTAAAGTGAAATCCAAGGGGTCTTGGACTACCATGACATCAATAAAGACAGTTTTCCCTCCCAAAGTTACAAGAAACTAAGGAAGGGTCCCTAAAGGTTGACTATTTATTCTGTTAAAAGCTAACAGATTCTGCATAATCGACACAAGCTGAGGAAAACCCAAAGCTTGCCAAGCAAAAGAGGACAAAATACTAACGAACGCACCTTTATCTATCAGTGTCTGAGGAACGTCTCAACCACAAACCTGTACTGTAATATGGAAATGAATGTGAGAGGGAAGACAAGGTCCAGTTAGCACACCCCAATCAAAACAAATGGCCGCATTACTTGGAGGGGGTTCCACGGGAGAAGGAAGAATACCCACCAGCATGGTGGATTTTGTATCAATGAGAAAAACATGGCAGTATCGGGTTTACTCTCTAGCGGGAGAGTAGGATCGACCGATGGAGAGATCAGATCGACCACTTAGGTTTCATTCTCCAAGGGGAGAATGGGGTCGATAGGTGGAAACAGATCGACCACTTGGGTTTCACTCTCTAACGGGAGAGTGGGATCGAACAAGGATGGGATCGGATCAACCACTTTGTTAACACTCTCTAAAGGGAGAGTGGGATTGACCAAAGATGGGATCGGATCGACCACTTTGTCAACTGGTTCAATTAAGGATGTGACCATATTGACGACATGAGCAATCGGATTTATCGGTGACGAGTCCAGAGTGATCATTCCATCAACTACACGAGGGTTGAGAGAAAACTTACGATAAGCAACTGGAAGTTGAGGCTGTGAAACAGTCATGTCTTCCAATAATTTTGAGGCTTTGTCCATACAAGGGCAAAGGTGATTTAGACGACTCCCTTTGTATAACATACTCTACTTTTCTTCTTCCCAATGGTATCATGACTAGTTGACGGGAGGTTATCAGCATTTTGTTCAGAGGCTAAAGACATGGGTTGGTTAGGGTGTGTAGACCATACTTCTATAACCTTGGATAGACCAGGGAAATCCTTAAGAAGATGGCTACCCTTACAAAGCCTACAAGGGTACTTGGGCTTACGAGTTCTTTGGGTGATCTTGACATCATCAACACTCCCAGTACGATTAATAGTAACTGGTTGTTTTCCAACATGTTTGACAATGGTTGGCGGTTTTGACCCTTGTTTATCTTTATTCTTCTTAATCTTTCTTTTTTTCTTCTTCTTATTCACTGGGTTACTAGCTTCAGAACTTTCACTTGACAAAGAAGATGAAACGGAAGGTGACCTTGCAAGCGAAGAAGGCGAAGAAGACCTTACTATTGAAGAAGGTGAATGATCAACATGAGGTTGATGCTCTTGGGGGGGAGTACTTGTGATTGAAGCACTAACTGCATTCGGGATTAACTGAGTGGAAAACAGCCATACCGGTAATCCAATTGTGAGACCTAGAAGGCTCAAAGTAGCAATATGAGGAGGAACAATGTTTCCGTAAGAAGGAAAAAAAAAGGTTCCCCTGGAAAAGGAGTTCCTTCATTGGTCATTCCAGGAACTGATGCCATAAAAATAAAGATCCAATCTAGAGTCCACTAGGGAAAACAAACATCACACATTAAAAAGCTAGTAAGAAAACAAGCAAACAAAACCTTCTCACAATGAGCACACTAGTTGGTGGTGAAATCCAACGTAGCTGGAACAAAGTAAGAAGGGGCTGATATAGAGCGAGTGGAAAAGTTACGTTGACGACCTGCTTAACGGACTTACGCCTTGGTGCAAGTTCCCACACATAATCATGGGTATACCCTCCAAGGAGCATGAGTGAAGACTTGCCCCTCCACAATCACCTCGTGTAAAGAACCTAGAGAGATAGGCCACAGTGATGCCTGGGGAAATAGTTGATAGTCCAATTAGTGCTGTAAGTCACTCCTGGATTGCTTGCAGGAGCAGAGCCCAAAGCCCATCAATTTTTATGTCACGGTTTGATAAATGGGATGATCAGATGGGTAAAACTCAGGGAGGTATCACTCAAATTCAGGGACTGGGTCTGGCACACAGGGAACAATTGAGGTCTTGATCTAACTTCAGTCAGGGGGTTGATTTAAAGATGCGCAGGTGGAAGACTTAGGAGAAGCATGAACAAACTACCTCAAGCAACAGGCCTTTCGGCGGTCTGTGGGGGAAAAACTCTGAACGCAAGATCCTCCTGGTTCAGGGCTTCGAGAAACTGAGAGAAAAACTTGACTGGATCCTCCAATTCAAAGTCGCTCAGCGAGGAGAAGTTTATAGAGGATGATTAGAACAGAATGACTATCATAGTGATCCAACCTACATCATCCTATGACAATCACACTCGATTGGATCCTCCAATTCCGAGATGCTCTAATACAATATAAACAAAGATATGAAAGGAAACTGACATTCATTAGGCAAGAAGTCTCAAAAGTCTAGAAATAACCATAACACAATGCTTCATTCAAGATTTTACAACCGAAGCCTCGCTCAACCATCGATACCTTACCAAATACAAAGACTAAGTCTATATACTCTGAAAAATTCGCTTAGCAGCAGCGTCTCAGGGCTTTCAATTGGTACTATCTCCTCAATCAAATCTATCCTTTGTTCCCCTATCATATGCCTCTTTAATTCAGCATGGCTCGCGCCAGGGGGTGGCTGAGCCCTTTGAATGTTGAATTGGCATGTGCAGGTTCCTCTGACGAGTTGAAGACTCATCGTGGCTTTCCTGAAAAGAACCGGTACAAGGGACCCTCCTAGGTAAAATTCAGTCGGGACCTCCATACTCTGCAATAAATGAGTGATGCGAGGTTTCACCCACCCTCTTTCTTCTTTATCCATTCCGAGCAGGTACCAGAATCCAAATCACGTCGAGATGGAGTCTGCAGAGCAAAGTGCCCCCCTTCTGAGACTTAATTCGGAACCTTCGGCTAAATGAAAACAAAAGTGCCCCTCTTCCAGACCTCCTTCTTGATGACTAGGCGCTAAAACCATGGGCCCGACTCTGGGCACTTTTGGAGCTTCGGGATTCGGGGTTTCGAGAGGTGAAGCGATGAGGAGATCTTACCGCGCAAACTCCCAAATGTCGACACGACGTAGATATGTGTCACGCGTCCTTCAGATGGACAACCCAGATATTATTTACTATTATAAAGAGGTTTTCCCCCTTTCACTCGCTCGCTTGATATGACCTGGTGCTGAGACCCTGGGCTTGGCGCCAAAGGTGCTTTCGGCATTTCACTGATCGACACTTCCAAGTGCAATGAGCTGAGAGCTCCCTGTTCCCCGAAACCCCGATCCGCAATATGTCGATAGGCTGCCACCTATCCCAATTCGATTGGACGACCCAAGTATGCTTTGAACCATTGGAGCTCCCTCTTACTAAATCCCAGGCAACTTGACAGCCCCGA
>ML784640.1:521412-539822 GCA_009831015.1 Picea engelmannii | reverse complement strand
CTAAGTCACCCCATCAATCACCCCAATAGTGGTCAAGTGGATTAGTGTAATATCCAAGCAGTCATCAGAAATGAAAGGAACCTAATGCATATATAAGAGGGTTATAACGATCAAATATGACACATACCATGATACCTTGGACCGATTACCTCATGGAGCAAGAGCCCTTTCCGATGCAAGTCCAAGTCGGTGGTGATGGAAGCTTCTGCTACTAACAGGACAACCTAGCGAAGAAGAAGAAAGATGGGTCCTCCAGGACCATGCTCAAGTAAATCCTGCTCTCGGTACTCCATGTCTGGGACCTGTGGGCCTTGAGACATGATCTCCTAGCTATCCCTAGATATCAGGGATAACATGGCTCATCTAGACAAGCTAACAATCTCCAAAGCTCAATCCAATCCAAGCTAATCCAAAAATCTAACCTTCTCCATGAGACCTCCTCTCCTTTTATAAGTTGAAGAGGATAAGGTGAGGAGGTTAGGATGATCCCACTAAATCATGAAAGTGAGTAAGATCCAAACCATTCGGATGCCACCTCACCATGGAAGTTTCTCCTTCTAGAAGCATCGAGAAGATGCTTATTTTTCCCACGTATGAGGATTTTCACAGCCTACCTATATAGCAACCTGCGAACACTTTGCGACCTAGCTATGGTGAAGCCTACGAAAACTAGGCATTTTCGCACCCTAGCTATAGTGCAGCATGCGAAAATCCTCATTAATAGGATTTTTACAAAGGGAAATGCAACTTCTTTTCTCAGGAAAAGTTCTTCTCCCTTCTTTCTTCAGGAATCAGGCTACTGACTCCTCTGAAGGCAACATATAGGTTTACATCATTAATGATCATAGGGATGAAGAAAATAATGTGTAACAAAAAGCCTTAAACAAAAACATAAAATGCATACCTTTACTTATGAAGAAAACCTGAAGCATATCATTTCAGACATGTAGATCAACCTGGTGCATATCAACTTCAGAAAAAGACAAGACAAAATATTCAATAAATTTTCCTCATCCTCGTTGGATAGAGAACTGGCATCTGGTGGGGCCTTGCAGAACGATTTTCATACAACCCACGAGGGTGCCTCATGGGACACCTATATCCTGACCCATGGGGTCAACTAAATTAGGGTTTTTCAGAAACCCTTCACTTCTGCAACTCCTTACTTTCGCACTCCTTAATTCCTTATATTTTCTTCCTCAGATTCACTACGAAAAGATCACTTGAGAGATATATATTCAATGAACTTGTGCATGTACAAATGAGAGGCTTCTTGAGGTGTATTTATACATTTCCAAGTGACTTATTTCCTTAGCTTTAGGTTCGACCTATAACTTCTTGTTATAACTATTTTATCTTTTACTTAATGACTTGTAACTTCTTGTTGCAACCATTTATGGGATTATCAACCATTCGTCCAAGATTTCAACTTCAAGAGGGAATAATCCTCAACCGTGAGGAACCACGAGGTGTACCACCTACCATTGGAAACAACATGACGATGACTATCCATCTATGAGGTTTTTGCATGTACTTGTAATGTTCTTTAGCCTAATTTTCCTTAGTCAAATTCATGCCTCATTACCACACCTCTGGGTTTCTTGTAGACTTCTTGAAAGCATCTTCCTTTGAAGGTCATTCTTAAAAATACACCATAAGGGAACCACTTTGGAGACTTCTTCAATTATACCCATTACTTCTAGAGACTTCTATACTTCTTCTAAATTTGACATCAGTGATAATCAATTTTACAACAACAATAACTCTAGCCATGTTCCAATAGCATATTGAACTTTGTTTTTCACAATATTGGATTATTGGGTAGGTATATAAAGGTAAGTGATGTACTTGGTCATCATGATTGATTATCTAATTGAGAATAATTATCATGAAAAATATATCCGTGTTTAGAGCATCATCCACTTCATTGCGCATGATGATCTTCTATAAATATGTTGTTTCTTCTTCTCAAGGATCTAAAAATTCATTATATGTTTCATATTCTACTCCCTTTTCAATTAGATTCTATTTTGGGTCATTGATAAGTCTAATTTTCATATGTTCAAGGAATGGTCTATCCTTTCACAAGTCCACTTTCGAAAAAAAGCACCATGATTAAATATAAGGGTTGTTGAGAACACACTGATACTGAGAGAGGGGGGGGGGTGCTAAACCAGTATAAGAAAACTTTTTTATTTTTCAAAAATTAATCAACCATAATAAAACAATTAAACATGAGATCTATTAGTTGTAGAACAATGAACACAAGATTTACAAGTAAATCCTTTCAATAGAAAACCACAAAATTTCTCTTTATAATTATTTGCAGGGACCAACCTATTGTTATAGATATTTGTAGGAACCAATCTACTGGAGACAACAATCCCCACTGGTAAAAATCCTAATAGGAACCAACTTACTTCTACAAATACTCATAGACACCAATCTACTAGAGACACCAATCCCCACTTCTAATTACCAACTTAGTGAGAGACACCAATCTCTTTGGTTGAGAAACACCAACCTACTCTTACATATATTCGCAAATGCCAATATACTAGGGACACCAATCCAAAACACTAAGCACGAACTTAGGAAGAGACACCAAACTCTTTGTGTGATCTGCACTAACCTTCACTGAGTCTTCCTATTAATTCAACCGTCACCAAGTCTATTCATTGCTTCTACCTTCACCAGGTTCTCTCACTACTTTTTCGTTTACCATATTGGACCGAAATTTGAATTTCAAAATGGTAAAATTTTCAAATCTTGTTGTTTTGGTTCTCTTCCAAAGAATGAACTTATAAAACATGTCATGTATCATGTTACCCCCCTTATTCATAGGGGTAACTAGTGGAGATCATGTCTCATGGACTACAATGGATACAATGTTCTCCACCATGATGATGACCATCATGTCCATAGATAAAATCACAACAACACCCCTCAAATTTCCTCTTCTACTATAGATAAACCAAGCTCATTACATCGAGTCAAATCAGTTAATGGGAGATGGTAAGCTAGCATCACCATGTGTTAAGAAAAAAATATCAAAATAGAATAAAATCCTCAGAATAAGTACTCAACGCCTTGACAAAGAGAGAAATTCAAATATAAGTTTCTTCGAGGGGGAAACCTCCTTATACATCATATGAATTCACAAATTCAATATGATTCCAAATGAAAATGTCTCCTTGGTATATATAGGACACTAGGAGGTACAATTACAACTAATGGACCCAAGTCGACATAAATAAAATAACAATACTAATGTAATATGACCCAATTAAGGGGTAATGTGCCACAATTTAGGGCTTAACATGCCCCTCCCCTTCAGAAAAGTTTTGTCCTTAATGCTTGAGTAGTTTTGGATGCTTTTGTATAAAATACTAATCTTCCCAGATGGAATCTTCAATAGGTGGTTTCTTCCACTTAATGAGATACTCTGAAATTGACCTATTCCTCAACTGGAGAATTCTTGTGTCAGTGATAGCTTCAGGATCCAATATGATTTTTCCTTCCTCCTCAAGTTCTGGAAATATAGTTTGAACTGGGATCTTGTCACCTATAGCCTTCTTTAAGTATGAAACATGGAAAACTAGAAGATGCAGGCAACTCCAATTTGTATGCCATAGTACCAATCTTTTTCAACACCTTATAATGGCCATAGTGCTTCAGTGATAATTTATTATCCTTCTAAGCTTGCTTGAGGGACATCTGTTTGTATGGTTTTAGTATTAAAAATACCCAATCCCCCACTTTAAAACTTATTTCACTATGATGTTGATATGCTTGTTGTTTCATGAAATTTTGTGCCATGGTCAAGTTTTCCTTTAAGAGTTGGAGAACTTTTCGTTGATGCTCAATGTAATATTCCACTTCTTGAACCTTATATTTTTATTTTAGAGAATAAGTGATGGATAGTGAGTGATTTTCATTAAGCACCATAAATGGTGTCCTTTTTGTTGCAGTATGAAAGGAAGTGTTATACCACCATTCCGCCAAGGGTAACCACTTGAACCATTGTGCTTGTTTATCAAAGATAAAGCAACGAAGGTATCCTTCCAGACATTTGTTCAATATCTCATTTCGACCATCATATTGAGGATGATAATATGATCTATGAGCCATTTGAGTACCCAAACAAGAAAATAATCATTTCCAAAAATGTCCAGTGAATATGGGATCTATGTCACTTACAATAATCTTTGGGCTTCCATGTAGTTTTTGAACTATCTCCATGAATGCGGTAGCAAATGTACTGGATTTGAAAGGATGAGAGAGTGCACAAAGTTGTGTGTACTTGGTAAGTCTATCAACGATCACCATGATGACATTCTTTCCTTCAGAATTCGGTAACCCTGTGATGAAATCCATCGAAACCTCCTCCAAACATTGACATGGAATGGTTAATGGTTTTAAAATACCTAGGGTATTAATTGTTTCCACCTTAGTTTGTTGGAAAACCAAACATTCTACCACAAACCTTTGAACATCAATTTTAAGGCCATCCCCAAAAAAAATCCTCTTCACCCTATGACATGTTTTCAAAAATCCCGAGTTCCCTCCTACCAAAGAGGTGTGCAATTCCAAAAGTACGTTTTGTTTGATTTGGGAATTCTTATATAAACATAAGTGATATTTGTACCATAGTGAATCATTTTTCCATGTAAATGTATCAGATGCACTAGAATCCCGTTGCAACCTTTGAATGAGAGTCCACACGTCTTCGTCATTCTTCTTTTCAACCCTTGATTATGTTATCCAATTAGGTTGGATGATATAAATAGCACAGAGAAATGCCTCAACATATTCATCCTTTATTGAGAGTGCATCTGCCACAACATTTTTCTTCCCTTTTTTGTATATGATTTCAAAGTCATAACCCAACATCTTGGTCACCCATTTTTGTTTCTCTTTTGAAGATAGTCTTTGTTCCAAGAAGTATTTAAGACTATCATGATTTGTTTTGACCTTAAAGTTCCTACCTATTAGGTAAGATCGCCATTGCTTCAATGCATGTAGTATTTCCATCATTTCCTTATCATAAATGGATTTGTGTAAGTCCTTTCCCTTGAGTGGCCAACTTTCACAAGAAAGGGAAATTCCTTCTTGCATTAGAAAAACACCAATGCCATTTCCTGAGGCATAACATTCCACAATAAAGGTTTTTGTGAAGTCTGGTGTGGTCAAGACATGAGTTGTGCACATTGCCTCTTTAAGTTGTTCAAAAGTTTGAGTTTCCTTTGGAGTGCATGAAAATGCATCATTCTTAGTTAATTGAGTTAAAGGTGTTGTTATTCTTCCATAGTTCCGAACAAAATTGTGGTAGTAACCTGTCAAACCCAAAAATCCTTTAAGATTCTTCAATGTTTTGGGAATCGTCCAGTCCATCATGTATTTAATATTGTTAGGTTCTAACTTGACACCTTCATGAGATACAATATGACCCAAATACTCTACCTCCTTCACACCAAAGAAACATTTGGACAATTTGGCATATATTTGTTTCTCCTTTAGTAGTTGTAGCACCCTGTCAACATGTCAAACATGATCTTACCAAGACTTCTATATATTAGTATATCATCAAAAAATACTAATACAAATTTTTGAAGAAAGGGATTGAAAATGGAATTCATCAACCCTTGGAATGTGGAAGGTGCATTTGTAAGGCCAAAAGACATGACCAAAAATTCATGATGGCCTTCATGAGTTCTGAATGTTGTCTTTTTATATCTTCTTCCTTCATCCTAATATCATGGTACCCTGAACAAAGATTCAACTTTGTGAAGTAGATTTCTCCATGTAGTTCATCTAACAATTCATCAATGATGGGAATGAGAAACTTATCTTTAATGGTGATCTTGTTGAGCTATCTATAATATGGACACATACGTCATGATCCCTCTTTTTTGAGTACCATTACTACTAGTGCAAAGTAAGAACTTTGGCTAGGTATAATAATGCTAGTCTGTTAGGATATTTAGACACTTAGGAGTTAGTTAAGATCTACTTGGTATAATGTGTCATTAGGTAAACGTGTGTTTCTTAGTGTGTTTCTATAGTATGGACTAGTATGGACTAGTATGCATTTGTAGTTAGGAAATCCGACAGTCACGATATGTTCTCGACATAGAGTGATCTGACGGTTCATATTCTCCTTGATATTAACGACCATTGATATGTGGATTAACACCTGATTCGTCCATGATTTCTATTTAAATAGCATGGAGGGTCAATTGTTGATGATTGATTGTGAGAAACTCTCTTATAAAATCTCTCTGTAATATTTTTATTTTGCATTAATAAACTACTCCAAGTGGCCGCATCGGCTGGGATTGTGGATGTTTCCCTGTAGGGGTTTTACCACGTCAAAACATAGGTGTTTTGATATTTGATATGGTTGTGTGAGTGGTTACTAAAGGTGTTCGTCCTCTGTTTGAATACCTATGTTGTCGAACATGGTATCAGAGCCTGTTTGAAGAACTGCTCCTATTGTATATCGAGATCATGAAGCTGAGTTGCGTCATCTCCATTTTCTGTCATTTTCGTACATTTTTGGGCCGAGAGGACTATTCCATTGCATCTAGAGCACTCGTTTCAGTCAAGATTTTTTTTTTTTTTAACTCAAAAAGGTTTATGTTTTCCCAAGATATGACCATTACAGTTAGATCTCGAGGTATAAAGCCCAAATACACATTTTTAAAATATTTACAGAGTATTATTTTGGTTTTATATTATTTGTTTTCGGCTTGCTACTCTTTTAGATCTGCGTATTCTCTTTTCTTCATTCCCTGTGTGATCTCAGAAAATCATAAACAAATAGGAAAAGGTTCATCTTCCAGGTAAGATAACCAAGATCTAACCCTTATTATCATCGAGAAGCGAAATTTTTTTCTTCTGTGAAAATAGTTTTTTTTTAGCACGCTCTCCAAGGTCATCTTCAACAACATCAACTCCAATCCTCTTGCACAACAATGCAATATGTTTTTATAGACCATTTGGTTAAAATTTATCTTATTAAGAGGTCTCGAGTTCAAGTCTCTCTTTCATTACTTTTTTTTGAAAAAGTTCATGCTAAAATTGTTAAGTGTATTTCACTTCAAGTATAAAAGTGAATCACTATAAGTAGATTTAATATTTTATTTTAGAGTTATTTATTTTGCATGAAGTAACTGCATTGTAAAAGTCATCCCCACTTATCTTTATAAAAGTGGGTCACTTCATAAAGCAACTTACACCACCATGTGGTCCTTTGGTTATTGTTTATGCCTTTTTAAAAAAAGGTTATAACTCTGACATTCGAAGTCCATTTTTAGTGTCGTTTTTTTAAAACAGCCCAACTTTTCGAGATCTTTCCATCCAGATTATTAGTTTCAGTTTTTAAATCCATATTATCTGCATATTTAATATGACTTCTACAAGTAATCTCTTGCTTACCAACACTAACTACTTCCAATGGAAATCTCATATGGAGGATCTATTAAGAAGTAAAGGCTTGTACCATATTACCTTGGGAAAGGAAAAATCATCCACTGATGATGATAAGAAAGTCAAATGGGATAATAGGAATGAAAAATCACATGGATTAATCAGAATGTCCATCTCTCTTGATTTAAGCTTCCGCCTTCAATCAATTGATAAACCCAAAGAAACTTGGGAAAAGATTGAATCTGTGTTTGGTAAACACAATATTATTCGAGCACAAAAGTTAGAAAATCAAGTACTAAATTTAAGTCCAAGTGTTTTTTTTTCCATTGAAGACTATCTATCTAAGTTTAAAACACTCAGAACTTTATGTGAAGAATGTAAGATAAAGATAGAAGAAGATCGTTTCATCTATCTTATTCTTTCTAAGCTAGGTAGTGCAGATTGTGTGTTTGTATCTACCTTTTATGTCATTCAAGAGACTCTAGGGATAGCTTATGTAAAACCCACTCTTGAGAAATTTTGTGATGATTTGATTAGAGAGCAATATAAGATTGCACAACTTGGAGTGATCAACATTGCAGGTACCTCCAACAAATCCTTAGTGATCCATCACAAAGCTAAACCCAAGAATCCGAAGAAGCAACATCCTCTCCACAACAAGAAGAAATATAAGGGTACCAAACCCACTCAGATAGCTTCAACTCCTAATGGTGAGAAAGGAGAAAAATATAAAGATAAGAAGACTAACAGACATTGCAACTTTTGTGATAAAGATGGTCATGATGAGTCCAAATGTTTCAAGAAGATGGCAACTTTAGAAGTAGTGATGAAGAAACACAACATCAATATCAATTCTACTTCTTTTCTTCTTCTCATGGACACGCAGTTTTTTCTTCTGGTTTCTCCTTCAATATAACTTCTACTTCTTCTTATGATGAGTGACTTATTGATTATGGAGAATATTATCATATGGCTAGGGATAGAGACATAACTTTTTCTCTAAATGAATGTAACACCAAGAAAATATTTGTTGGTGATAATAGATCTCTTAGTGTTGAAGGATATGGAACAGTTCAAGTAGAAAATGGCCATTTCAATGATGTATTATGTGTTCCAAGTCTTTCTTGTAACCTTCTATCACTATATCAAATCACTCATTCAGGTGAAGGTAAAACCATAGAGTTTTCACCTCACCAACTTGTAATCAAGGATCTAAAAGATCCTAAGCATGTTCTTTCAACTGGAATTGCTGATGATATTACTAGGTTGTACAAGTTTGACAACTTTGGGTCATCATATTTTTCATCAGTTTTCATTTCTCATAGTGATGACTTGAGCCAACTTTTGCATGAGCGGTTTGGTCATTTAAACTATCGATCATTGAAGCAACTATGTAATAAACAGATGGTGACTGGTCTTCCTCTTGTTTCATGCAGAGATGGTTTTTATGATGGTTGTGTTCTCGACAAACATCATTGGGACAGTTTTGACAAACTTGCCTCTTGGCATGCCTCAGGCCTATTATCACACAGTTTGTAGGAAGGGTATAGGTAGCTTGAGTCAAGGCTTCAAACTGGCGTAACAGGAGCTTCCCCACCCACTGTCACCTCAATGGGGAGCTCTTTCTATTTAGGATGGCTAATCCAAGGGAGACGTCCCTATGTAATCTGGGTTTCTGAAGGGCTAAAGGTTTAATGGATCAAGGTAAGAGATTCCCTTTCACAGATTACTGCCAAGAATGAGATAGTCAAAGAAGAGATATATCACTGAACGAGCACCTGTTTGCGAGACAAGACAAATGAAACTAAAATGTGTTTCAGTGGTTAGTACTTCAAATATTTGTGACTATCCTCAACATATATATGAGCAATGATTAGATGTAATTATTGACGAAGTCAATGATTACTAAACAATGACTTATATCACTTCTTCAATAAGTACAAAAAGAGATTTAGCATCCAATGTATAAGATCAAATCCTTGTAATATATCACAATGCAATTTGTTATAAATCTGCTCATATATAAATATTGTTGTTGCGTCACAATTGCAGATTGGGGTGACGTCAGCCCTAATCTATGCTAGTTTTTGGAAGGCAAAAGGTACATGTTTTTCTCAATAAACCAAAGAAAGTAAACTATACTTCAATGCCAACCAAATTACAAAGTTTTGCACTTAGATAAGGGCCAAGAAGAGGCTTGACATCACAAATGATATTGTTGCTGCAAAGGTGACGTCACCCCTAAAATCAAGTTGGTTTGAAAGACAAAGAGCAGGACGTTTTGCAATCTAAACTTAAGAAAGTGATCAACAACTCAAGGTCTATCAAACAAGGTGACAAATGTCAAAATGTTTCAAGCCTAAATAAGTTCTTCAACAGGTATGACGTCACCTATAATGTTGTTGCATTTAGGGTTAGGGTTAGCTAGCCAAGAAGTGGACGTTTTGACTAAATCAACCAATGAAAGTACTCAAATCCTCTATGGCTACAAAGAGATGACTCAGCCGCAACTTTTAGTCCAAACACAAGTCTAATTTAGGCAAGACGTCATCATAGGTTAGGGTTAATCTAGACACTAGGGTTAGTAGGGTTTCAAATAAATGAGTTTTGAAAGAGTGTTTAAGCACAAACAAGCCCAATGTTATACTTCTAGACTAGTGCCTTGGGTTAATGGAGTCAAATGGAGAGAAGCTAATGGCTTAGAGAGATCTAAACTTAAGGACAAGAGGGTTAGGGTTTGATGGTGTTGCTATGGCAGGGCCACCAAATCAAAAACCCTAAGAAGAGAAGGCTTAATTAGGTGTAGCTAAGGCTAGGCCTAATGCTCCTTCTTCTTTCCTTAAGACTCTTTTGGCAAAACGGCTAGCAAATGAACACAAACCTATGGCTGAAAAGTGTTGTTTAAAGACAAGTCTTTTCAAAACCCTAGAAGCAAATCCTAGGTGTAAAATGAATTAGGCCTAGGACGCCTTCTTTCTTCAATTTATGTTCAAAGCTAATTCAAGAAAAGAGAAAGTCTAGTGTAGCTATGGCTAGTCTAAAACTCTTCTAATCAAATGGCTAAAAGGCTTTTACCATGGGGACATGAAGCCACAACCTACTTGTGTGTTGGCTCCCTAGGGTTTTAGTGATTAAGCAAATAATAACAATGTAAATATGAATGCAAGATATTTAATCAACAACCATTCATTCAAGAAGTTTTGATGAGAAAAACACTTACAATTTCAAGATGAAGCTTAGCAACCCTAGTTGTAAACCTTCCAATGATAAATAACACCATATGCCAAAAGATAATCCTCCAAGATGTAGTGCCTCAACTCCACAAGACAAGAATAACCAAGAAAAAGACTAGAAAAGTATCTCTCCAAGAGAGCAAGTTGTGTTATGTTTAAAATGAGAGGCAACGTCCTCTTTTTATATCATCCTCATGACCTTTAATTAACAAAATAGGTCATGGAAAAACAACCGACATGGCTGACTTAACATTATTCAATTAATTGTCACTTAAAATGCTAAAAATGTCAAAGTAAAGCTAAAAATGGAGACGGCAGGCCCCTAGAAGGGAGACGTTGGCCCTTCTTGGGCATGATCAACATCCAAGGAGCAAAACGTTGGCCCCTTTGGGGATCCTGCAACCTGTCACACGTGCCAAACAAGCCTAGCACAATTCCATATGCTCCATAAATCGTCCAAGTTGCTCTGGGTGGCGTCCTGATCACCAAGACCATCGTCCCATCTGCAAGGGGCTGATCCCCATGGGTCAAATCTCTGCCAAAAATGTCCTGATGAGGGCATCCTTCTTCTTCTCTCTGCAAGGGCTCATCACAACCATGTCCTGCCTATGCCATCCCAACAACCATCTGATGGGCTCTTCATCCCCATGGGGATCCGAGCTAATCATCTCCCCATGTGCACCAATCCTCTGGTACCTGTCTGCCGGGTATGGTCCTGCACATGAAATACTACGCCCTCCATGGGCTCATCAGTCCTAGACATCATAGCAATGTAAATCATATCTCATCATCAAAGTTATCAAATATATGCAAGAAATCCCTAACACATCATCTAAGAGCTCAAAGACATTACACATATCTACTATACAAAGCTAGGGAAACCAACAAAACAACCTATTGGGCTAATACCCACAGAAGATGGAAAGTTTCCGCAAAGGATCATTCAAGCCATGTGTAATGAGATGATATGGTTTTAGGGATGTCCAGTCATAGTCATACCAGGGGCTGGTGTTGTCTGTGGGTGCCTTTGTAGGAGGCGAGTTGTACCCGTCATGGATGCATTTTTTCCAAGCCCTTTTATTTCCTTATCTTTCTTTTATTGCTTTTTTATTACAAGCTCTGACGAAGAGGACACTTCCTTGGCTTGGTGGCTAGAGCTGACAGCGTTACCCACTAGTATCTTCGTAGAAATGAGAGGGTTGGCTCGTGATGAGACCCCCCTTCCTTTGGCCATGCAACCAAAGGTCACTGCCCTTGTTTGGTGACCAGATAGTGGCAATGTCATACTGCTAAATACCTATGAACATAATGGGTCGGCTCGTGATGAGACCTCCCATCCTCTTGGTTAGGTCTTGCATTTATTTATTTAATCATTTTTTCTTAGGGTCCCTTAGTTTCTTATCGAGAGGCTTTTTATTTCCTTCTCGGGGATCCCCTGGGCGAAGCATCTCTAGGTTTTATTTTCCTATGGCTTTTATCTTTTACCAGCTGATTTTACCCCCTGGGCCTTTAGCCCCTTCTTCCCACAAGACAAGATGTACCCTGGGAGGTCATCCTAATGGCCAGACTAGGGGAATGGGATGGATGAGTGGGGTATAAGATGAAAAGGTGATAATATGGTGGGAGCGGACGATGGCTCTGCAAACCCTCTTTGGTGGCTAACCAAAACCCATGAATACCGGCTTGCTAAGTTGCCCCATCAATCACCCCAACAATGGTCAAGTGGATTAGTGTAAGATCCAAGCAGTCATCCGAAATGAAAGGAATCTAATGCATATATAAGAAGGTTATAACGATCAAATACGACACATACCATGATACCTCAGACCAATTACCTCATGGAGAAAGAGCCCTCTCTGATCCAAGCCCAGGCCGGTAGTGATGGAGGCTGCTACTGCTGACAGGATAAATCTGGCTGAGAAGAAGAAAGATGGGCCCTCCAGGGCCATGTTCAAGTCACTCCTGCTCTCGGTACTCCATGTCTAGGACCATGTGGGCCTCGAGACATGATCTCCTAGTTATCCCTAGATATCGGGGATAACAAGGCCCTTTGTAGCTTGTTCACAATGATTTGTGTGGTCCGCTTTCTTCTCCTTCTTTTTATGGGTGAAAGTATTTCTTAACTTTCATTGATGAGTTTTCTAGATGTACTTGGGTTTACTTCTTAAAAATTAAGAGAGAAGTTTTTGACAAGTTTTTGGCCTACAAGGCCCTTGTAGAAAAACAATTTGGACATCAAATTCAAAGGTTAAGAACAGATAATGGAGGCGAATATGTGAACAATAACTTTACAAGTTACTGCACTACATAGGACATCCAAATACAACACACTGTTCCATATACACCACAACAAAATGGTGTTGTTGAGAGAAAGAACCACACATTAAAAGAAATGTCTACTTGTATGATCCAATCTAAAGGATTAAGTCTAAAGTATTGGGTGGAAGAAATCAATTGTTCAAATTACATAGTAAATCACACTCGCACAAAGGCTCTTAAAAATATAACACCAAAATAAGCTTGGACTAAAATTAAACTATATGTAAGTCACTTCTGTGTATTTGGCAGTATAGCATGGGCTTACATTCCTGATGAGAAAAAGAAAGCATTGCAACCTAAAACTGAGAAGTGTATATTTGTTGGTTATTCTGAAGATGTCAAAGGTTATAGACTTCTTCAACCACATTGTAATGAGATTATTATTAGAAGAGATGTTAAATTTGATGAAAATATCATGGCTTGCGAGCCTAATTCAAATTTTGTGACTTCTTTGTCCTGCGAACCTAATTCGACAGTTGTGCCTTGTTCAGTTTGCAAGCCATTGTCGATGTTTGTTCCTTCTTATGTTCTGGTTTCTTCTCTAGATGATGACAGTGAGGATGAAAATCAACCTCCTCTTGTTCACCTTCCTCTTGATGATTCTTTTGCATCTGAACCAACTCCAACTCCATCGCTTCCTAGATGAGTCCGTTCAACACGAGAAGAAACTGGTGATCTTGTCGGTGATCCTTCAGATCAACGTCGGACACGTTCATAGTTCCAGCAAGCCTCTTCTCTTTTGGCTCAAGTTTCATAAAATCATGATCCAGAGACATTTGCACAAGCTTCAGGAAATCCATATTGGGATACAACAATGAATGAAGAGTATCATTATTTAATGGAAAATGATACTTGGGATATTGTACCTCTTCCAAATGGAAGAAAACTTTTTAGATGTAAATGGTTCTACAGAACTAAGTATGTATCAGATGGAAGTGTTGAAAGACACAAGGCTTGGTTAGTTGCCAAAGTTTTTTCCCAAGTTGAAGGAATTGACTATAATGAAACCTTTTCCCCTGTCGCCAAAATGAATTTCATCTGCCTTTTTCTTGCCCTTACTGCCTCACATAAATGGGAGGTCCATCAGATGGATGTTAAATCTACCTTATTGCACAGATATTTTCAAGAATAAATCTACATGGAACAACCTCCTGGCTATGTATAGAATGACTCTAGCCTTGTTTGTTGCCTTAAGAAATCTCTTTATGGTCTCAAGCAAGCTCCCTGAGAATGGTATGCCCAAATGGACAACTTTCTTATTGCCACTAGATTCTCTAGATGCCATTATGATCCTAATGTCTATACCAAGAAAGTAGGAAGCCATCTCATAATCCTTGTCCTTTATGTTGATGACCTTATCCTTACTAGTAGTGACTCAAAACTTTTAAACCATGTGAAAACCAACCTTCAAAAGAAATTTGAAATGTTTGACTTAGGCTTTTTGCACTATTTCCTTGGCCTCCAAGTTTTGCAAACCAATGAAGGAATTTTTCTTTCTTAGTCTAAGTATGCTTGTGACCTTCTTCGTCACTTTCCCATGGATAATTTTAAACCAACCCTTATCCCTTCCATTATGGAATCAAGCTTGCTTCCACCTATACTTCTTCTGAAGTTGATGCAACCTTGTATTGATAGTTAGTTGGTAGCCTATTATACTTGACTCATACCCGTCTTGATATTTCCTTTGTTGTTGTTATTTTTTCCTGGTATATGCAAACACCCCATGAAATCTGTTGGAAAGCAGCTAAAATGATACTTCGCTATGTTCGTGGTATAGTTCAGTTCGGGATACATTACAGTTCAAGACAAACTCCCTTATTGGTTGGTTTTACTGATTCGGATTGGGCCAACGACCCTGATGATAAGAAGTCTACTGCAGTATACAGGTTATGTTTTCAGCCTTGGTTCTAGACTTGTCACTTGGGCCTGTAAGAAACAACATGTTATTTCACTTTCTTCAATAGAATCATAGTACTGAGCAATGGTAAATTCCAGTCAGGAAGCCTTGTTAATTCGATAGTTCCTTTCAGAGTTTGGATTCTAGCAGCAACATCCGACCAACCTTTGGTGTGACAATCAGAGTGCCATCAAGCTCGCCAAAGACCCAATTCAACATCAGCGTAGTAAACACATCAATATACACACACACTTCATCATAAATCTCATTCATGATCAAGTTATCGAAGTGCTCGTTTTCCCTACAGAATATCAAGTTGCAAAAAGTTTCACAAAGTCTCTTACAGAAGCGAAGTTTTCCAAACTTCAATCTATGTTAGGAGTTCAGGAAGTTGTCATTAAGGGGGGATAGGCTCTAATGAATTATTCCTTCTCCTATTGTGTCACTATTGTAAATCCTTCACTCCTACCCCAAGTTGTTCTTAAGGAGGGATGTTAGGATATTTAGACACTTAGGAGTTAGTTAAGATCTACTTGGTCTAATGTGTCATTAGGTAAAAGTGTGTTTCTTATTGTGTTTCTTTAGTATGCATTAGTATGCATTTGTAGTTAGGAAAACAGACGGTCACGATATGTTCTCGAGATAGAGTGATCTGATAGTTCATATTCTCCTCGATATTAACGACCATTGATTTGTGGCTTAACACCCAAATGGTCCATGATCTCTATTTAAAGAGCATGGAGGGTCATTTGTTGATGATTGATTGTGAGAAACTCTCTTGTAAAATCTCTTTGTAATATTTTTATTTTACATTAATAAACTGCTCCAAGTGGTCGCGTTGGTTGGGGTCATGGATGTTTCCTCGTAGGGGTTTTACCATGTCAAAAAATCAGTGTGTTGATCTTTGATCTAGTTGTGTGAGTGGTTACTGAAGGTGTTTTTCCTCTATTGGAATACTTGTGTTGTCGAACACAGTCTCTAACATTTCTTCAATCATACACTCAATTTCACTCTTTTGGGAATAAGAGTATCTGTAAAGCATGATGTTAGGAAGAACACTCAAAGGAATTAAGTGAATAGCATGATCATCATCATGAGTGGGTGGAATACCTATGAGAATATCTTTAAATACTTTGAAAATTAAAATCCATTCTTCCCAATGATTGTAGCCATTGGACCCCTAGTACAACCTCGACACCACCCATGGGTATAGAAATCATTGGACTATTCATTAAATATTCCCCCATAGTAAGATTGATCTTATTGAATTTTCCTGAGCAATTTATAGTTCCTCCAATTACAATCATCACTTCAAACTCTAGTGTTGGATATATAAATAAATTGAGAGCTTTGGCTACTTTATAGTGAATGAAATTATGAGTACTACTAGTATCAATTAGCATTATTACCTTTTTATTTTTGATATATCATTCAATATTGAGTGTTTGAGGAGTGTTAATTCTGGCCAATGAATGACATGATATGGTGGGAGTCATCTTTCCAGAAGAAATATCTTCTACATTTTCATATTGAGATGGTTTGTGTTCTTGTTCTTGTTCTTCTTCCTCTTCACAATTTATGTAGAATAATTTCTTCTCACCACACTTATGTCCCTTACTGTACTTGCTTTCACAATTAAAGAATAAACTTTTAAATTTCATATCCTCCAATTGTTGAGGTTTCCAACTTGTAGGTTGAGGTGGTTTATAAGAAGGAACATTATACTATTGATAGATGTTAGGGTGTTCCTTCTAGTAACCATAGCCAAATTTTTACTTTTAGCATTTCTCGCCACCTTGAACGCATTCTCCAATGGTTTGGATTCCCAAAGGGGAACCTCATGTTGAATGTTATCCTTTAAAGTTCCTATGAAGACATCAATCAGGTACTCATCTGGAATATATGTTACCTTTACATTAAATCTTTGGAAGTTCTCAATGTGCTCCACAACTGAACCCTTTTACTTGAGATTTATCAATTGGCTGAAGAAGGTATTGTTCCTTGTATCCTCATAGTATGTTATCATTTCTTCCATGAAAAATTTCCAAGTGACAAGTGATTTGCGAGAACAAAGCCATCGATACCACACAAACTAATTAAGTTCTAAATATAAGGACACAATTCATACCTTTTGTCTGTGTGGAACATCGTGTAGATCAAATAAATGCTCCATATGGAGTATCCATGTAATTGGATCCTTTCCATCAAAATTCCGCATATCGATCTTATGAAAGTGGTTGGTATTCAACCCAAAGCTGGAATTTCTCCAGTATTGATTCATCTTCCTTATGTCCTGATCATGAATTCATGGGATATATTGCCACTTTCAGGTGGCCTCTCTATTAGAAACTTTTTCATTCATTCCACGATCTCCCATTTTAAACCATCCATATTAGTATACATCATTGCTTCTATTTTAGCTTTAGTTGAATCCATCATCATTTGTAGTTCATCTTTTGTTACTGCCTTCTTTTGTAAATCATATATGTCCTTTCTAATTTCTTCATCTTCATCAAGATTCCAAGTACGAATCTATGAGGGTTTATTTGATGTATAAGTTCCCTTTTTTGGTGGCATGTTGGCCAAGTATCACTGCAAGGTAGGAATTTCTAATTGTCTTAGGTAGAGGTCCTTATAGACAAAGGAGTGTCACGTGATATAGATCTCTGATATATGTGTGGGGTCCAAAACTGATACTCAACTCAATATCTTAGGTCACTAACTAAGAAGGATTTACCACTCCCTTATCCATACTATACTATCTCACTACCCACATACTAGAGAGTGATCTCTCCGAGTGTTGTTCTCGGTGTACTATAGCAACAAAATGACGAAATGATTTACTCGGTTAGTCTTAGGATTCTAGGGGGTATCCCTATATACGCTAGGTACGCAGGAGATCAAATCTTTAGTAGTGTTTTCTAATGCACAAAAAATTGGAATGGGCCTTCCGATATACTCTAAGTACGTGGAAGAACCACACTGTCCCTAGGTTGTAGCACTCACAAGTAACGACAGATCCTACATTTAGATACGAAGAAATATGTATGTACCTAAAAATCTGTAATGTCCCCACTTTGGAACATCATCACAGGGCAGAGACTTATGATGACCAGAGTAGCCAGATGGATGTTATAGCGAGTACAGGGGTATTTGAGAGTCATTGTGGGTTCCAGTTGGAATTTATCATCGTATTCCATCATTATGAGCCATTTCGCACAAGTTGGCTTTGGTTTCGTTCCATTCCGACGATTTCCATGATTTTGACTATTTTGAGCTATAAGTTAATTAAAATCACTGAAGAGGGCATTTGGGGCACATTACTTGGAGGAACCTCTCAGTGTAATAGCTCATTGGAATCGGGAGGAGTAACAATACTGGATGGGATGGCTAGAAGGGACTTTCAGTGGCTAGGGAAGCCACAAGGAGAGATAAGGAGATTTTCAGAGGTAAAAAGGTTAATTAATTAATTAAAGTGATTTAATTAATTAATTAAATATTAATAAAATGAAAGTCACTTTGGAGGGACA
>ML784640.1:456879-479742 GCA_009831015.1 Picea engelmannii | reverse complement strand
GCCATGTGCGGACGAAATTTCAGTGATAACACTCAGTTCATCTTTGTCTTGGCCTTCAACACTTTGATTTTTGAGAATTGATCACCTTTTTTTTGGAATTTTGATATTTTTTCCTTACCTTGAAGTCACTCTTTGTCTTCGACGATTTAGAGTCAACTTATTGTTTTCCTCTGATTTATCTGACTGAGTGAAAGATGTTGTAAGGAAATTTAGAGATCTTTTGAACCATTCCATTTTATCTTTGAGCTCATTTTTCCCAAGAAATTATTGTTGTTTATTCATCCATTAACCTTCTCCTACCTTCACTAGAAATTTCACTAGTTTTCAGGCATTCTGGGTGAGTTTTTGCATGGTTTTTGGCTCTTTTCTGAGTTTATGGGAGGACCAACGCCCCCCTGTAGGCCATACCAGAGCACCAAATCTCCCCTACAATGTTTTAGGGGGCGTTGAAACACTCTGTGCACCCTTCCAGGGGAGCACTAGTGTCTTGTTTGAGTGAAATTGCCTTCTTCTGCTCAGTCTTTTGCAGCCTGTTTTGCAGAGATATTTACACAGAGTCTGTGGTTGGTTTGTGAAGTTGTTTGGATTGGTTTTGGATGATTATCACTCTCTTTTGTCTTGATTGGATCTTGAAACCTCTTTCAGATATCTGAATTTTTTTTTTATAGCTCCATGTTTTGTCGGGATAGTTTTGAGTGGTTTCTCTTTCTCCCTATCATTTCTTGGATTCTTCTTTGCATTTTATTGTCTTCCTTGACTACTTGTTTGGTTGTAGAATACTTGATTCCTTGATGGTGTTCTTGTTTGTCGGAACAAGTTTCTACCTGTTTTCCTTCATACCTCACTGCATTGAGTGCATGCTTTGTTTGTATCCCTTTTTCTTCGTGTCTTTTGCTAATGCATAGGACTCTTTCTCCTGATTGAAAGTAGTGGAGCATTGAAGGTTTTGTATTTAATTTTTGTATACATCATAATAAGAAAAAGAACATAGATGCATTTTTGCTTTTGGGTAGTGAAACTAGCTTTCATTTGAAGTAGTGAAATTGTATGTTTTTGGCATTTTGGGACATTGTGCATCTGGAATGATGATTGTTTTCTCCTTCTCATAGCATAGCTTTCATCAAAATGAAAATATTTCATATTCATCTCTTTTCAAAACTTTCGATTCGGTCAAAACACCATATTGTCCACACCATTTTCCTTTTGAGTAACAACAACCTTAAAAAATCAAGCGCTAAATTAAAATTGATTAGACATTTTTACATTTTCTGGTAGCAAACCTACATTAAATTAGTTGTAGGGATTTGGAATAGGTGTGAAAGATAAATTTTCAAAGATGCAAACAAACATAGGATCTTGTGTTAGGGAGCGGTGAAATCCAATTGCTACATTTTGTCCTAGGAAGCCCTTCTCACACAAGGGTCAAACCTGAGCTCGCATTGAGACTAGCTGAGTTACTCACCTTTCTTTGTTGGTCTTGGTGTAGAGATTGCGTGTATTATGGGGTTCACTTGAAGGTATACCCACAATGATGAGTGGAATCCTTTCAAGGTTATTTCGGGCTAGATACCCTGCCCTTGCGCATGGATTGGACTATCGACTGTTTCCCTAGACATCGTTGTTGTAGTTGGTAACCTTAGTGGCTTATATTTTTAGGGTCTTTATACAAGGTGAATGTGGAGGGGAAAGTCTTCACAGTATCTGGAATCGATGTTGTCCAAACTCACTCGGGCTCCTTGGAGGGTATACCCATGATTATGTGTGGGATCTTGCACCAGGGTGTAAGTCCGTTAAGCAGGTCGTCAACGTAACTTTTCCACCCGTTCTATATCAAACCCTTTTTACTTTGTTCCCGCGATGTTCGATTTAATCACCAACTAGTGTGCTCATTGTGAGAAGGTTTTTTTTGCTTTCTTAATTACTAGATTTTTAGCGTCTGTTATTTGTTCTCCCTAGAAGAATCTAGGTTGGATCTTTATTTTTATGGCATCAGTTCCAGGAATGACCAATGAAGTAACCCCTTTTCCAGGGGAACCCTTTGTTTTTCCTTCTTACAGAAACGTTGGTCTTCCTTGCATCGCTACTTTGAGCCTTCCAGATCTCACAATTAGGTTGCCGGTATGGTTTTTTTCCACTCCGGTGATCTCGAACATCAGATGCAAGAACACCACTCACACATCAACCTCATGTCGACCTTTCTCCTTCTTCACCCATCAGTTCTCCTTCCATTTCTCCTTATTTTCCTAGTGAAATCTCTCACGCAAGTAGCCAGATTGATATGAAGAAGAAGAAACAAAAAGAGAAGAAGAAGAACCATAAAGGGACCAAGCCTCCAACCATACCAGATGTTGGATCCAAGCAACCAACTATTATTAATTGTACTGGGAGTGTTGATGAGATCGACAAAATTAAAACGAAGAATCTGAAACCTAAATTCTCTTGCAGTCTTTGTAAGGTTGACCACTTTCTGAGGGATTGCCCTGGTATTCCTAAGGTATTAGAAATGTGGTCCTCCACATCATAGGCCTTTGCTATACATGTGGGTGACACCCCGTCAACTAGTGATGTTAAGGTTGGTAAGAAGAAGACTACTGTCAAATTTCCTTGTATTTTATGTGAAGGTGATCATTATTCTCACCTTTGTCCTCGTATGGATGAGGCTTCTTCTCTTTTGGAAAAGATTCAACTTCCAACTGGTTATCGTAAGATTTCCCCCAACCCATCGTTAATTGATGGAATGGTCAATCTGGTTCCATCCCTAGTCAGTCCGTTTGATCAGGTGGTCAATATAGTTTCATCCTCGGTTGAACCACTAACCCAAGTAGTTTATCCAATGCCATCATCGATCAACCACACTTTTCATCTCGAAAGTGAAACCCAAGTGCCCGATCTAGTCCCGTCATCGATCAGCCCCAGTATTC
Source organism: Picea engelmannii (assembly GCA_009831015.1). Classification (NCBI taxonomy): domain Eukaryota; kingdom Viridiplantae; phylum Streptophyta; class Pinopsida; order Pinales; family Pinaceae; genus Picea; species Picea engelmannii. The sequence goes on along the minus strand of ML784640.1, from coordinate 476,821 downwards.
ATCAAAAAGAGTGAAACCAAAGTGGTTGCTCTGGTTACTTCATCGGTCAATCCTACTCTTCCTCTGAAGAGTGCCAAAGTGTTGATTTGGTTCTGTCATCGGTTGATCCCACTCCTCCTTTGAGGAGTGCCAAAGTGACTGATCTAGTCCCTTCCTCGGTCAGTCCCACCCTTCATTCGAAGAGTGCCAAAGTGGTTGCTTCGGTTACATCATCGGTCAATCCCACTCTTCCTTTGAAGAGTGCCAAGGTGTTCTATCTGATCCCATTATCGATCAATCCTACTCTCCCTATAGAGAGTAAACTCGATACTTCCCATGTTTTTCTCGTTGATACAAAATATACCGTGTTGGGGGGCATTCCTCCTTCTCCCTTGAAACCCCCTCCAAGTAATGAGGCCATCCTTTTTGATTAGGGTGTGCTAACTAGACCTCGTCTTCCCTCTCACATTCCTTTCTAGATTACAGTACAAGTTTGTGGTCGGGATGTTCCTCAGACGTTGATAGATGAAGGTGCGTCCGTTAGTATTTTTTCCTCTATTGCTTGGTGAGATTTGGGTTGTCCTCAGCTTGCATTGGTTAGGCATAATCTATTAACTTTTAACAGAAGAACTAGTCAACCTTTAGGGACCCTTCCTTAGTTTCCCATAACTTTGGGAGGGAAAACTATCTTTGTTGATGTCATGGTAGTCCAAGACCCTTTGGATTTCACTTCACTCCTTGGGCGGGATTATGTCTATGCCATGAAATCCATTGTGTCCACTATTTTTCGTGTGATATCTTTCCCTCATGATGAAATAATTGTGACTATTTATAAACTTTCATTCATCGGTCCTGACTAGATTACCTCCCTAAATGGTTCTTATATGCAGACAATATCGCCCCTGCCACATGTTAATTATGTGGCGTTGTCTCCCATGACTTCAACTCCTGATGATTTATATCCGGTAGTTGACATGGTGATCTCTTCGGTAGGGATATTGGAGCCTAATCTCCTTACCTCTGATGTGACCCTTGACATGTGTTCCTTCCAGAGCATTCTTCTTCCATCCAGTGAAGATCTCTTAGAAGCCATGACCGAGTTTTGTCCCTTGACATGGTGTCCTTCCAGATCGTTATCTTCTTGGAAGCCATGATTAAGAAGAAGTCACGAGCATAGTTTCTCTTCTTTGTGGAAATCTCGTTAAAAAATGAAACATAAGTCACGATCATTGTTTTCCTCTATATGGCAAGCTCGTCAGAAAATGAAACAAAGGCTATGACCATAGTTTTTCTCTCTGTGGCAAGCTTGTTAAAAAATGAAACATAAACCTGGGGATTCAACCCAGAGCCTTGATCATAGTTCTTTTCTTGTGTCAAGCTCGTTAAAAAATGAAACATGAATCTGGGGATTGAACCCAAATCCTTGAGCATAGTTATTTTCCTGTGTCAAGCTCGTTAAAAAATGAAACGGTCGCCTCTCCTGTCAGGTCGAGTCTTTTGCCAGATCTCGTAGATGTCGAGTCGAGTCTTTCATTAGGTCTCGTATTTGAACCTTCATTTCATCCATCCTTATCCTTTTTCTCCATCTAGTACAAAAATTGGAGACAACCTCAAAGTCGGTGAATGAATTGAAGCTTGGGGGGCATGTCTCCGACCTTTGAAGATCATTCTAGAGTTAAGCCAATAGCTTTCAAGCTAGGTCCAGAGTATCGAGCTTAGTCTTTGTTCTTTCTCTTGCTTGTAAATACATGAGAATGTAACTGAGTAAACTTTTATCACTTTTTCAGACTCGTAAATGTTATACGAAAAAGGAACCCCCTGGAGTCTCCTTTAAGCTCTTTTTAGACCCTCTAAACATGAAAATATTGTCGAGTGATATTTCTTCCTTTCACACTCGTTAAACGGTTTGAAAGGGAGTCTTTTGAGTGGTATTTTATCGCTTTTTCGGCCTCGAGAGACTAAAATTACGAAAAAGGATGACCTTGGAATCGTCTTTAAGTCTTTTTCAAACTCTCTAAATATGAAAAACCACTGAGTTTACCTTCTATGGACTCGTTAAACAATCATACATTGAAGGGCCCATACGGGACCGAACCCTTACTTCTTCCAGTTCGTTAAATAAAAGAAGAGGGACTTACCAAAGGCGAGTTATATCGATCATGTGTTACCCTCCTTGAGCTCGTTAAATTAAAAAGAGGTACTCGTCTATTTAGATGGGGGAAAAATTGAAGGAAGCAAGCCAAGCAGTTTTTGAGAACATTACAGGTCACTCTTACGGTCGCCCTTGAACACGACACTTTGTCTTTGCATACATTTTAATCTGTTGAAACTCTGCACTGAACCAATCGTTTGAGTTTTCTTTACTCCTTTGGGTCACCTGAAAAAAGTCACAGTATCCACTGCATCATCATGTTTTGGTCCAAGTCATGTTTCTGCTATTGTGCCTCAGTGTTCAAGGGAAGTATCTTCCTCGAGAGTCAATCATCACAAATTTCTTGTTTCAATACCCGTGTTAGTCCATGTTCTTTTGATCCACCAATTTACATCTCTGTGTCATTTTCGTGTCGTTGATGGGGGATACATCAAGGCCCTCCTTCGACGATTCTGTTCCTGTCAACTTCAACACATTATCGAGGAACTTGACTTAGAAACCAATTAGTACCTTGGGACCTGCATGCCTCAATGGCATGCCTCCTCACGTCTGAAAGTGGTTTTACATCATTGACCTTTGATCAGATGATTCCATGGATGTTCGACTTCAGCTCATCCATTCACATTCATTGGAATGTACTAGAGTACCTTGGGAATCATTGACATCAATGGTGATTTCCCTCGCGCTTGTTAATGGTTTACCTCATTGACTAGTAATCAAGTGGTTGCTGCCATGTTTGACATTAGGACATCTATTCACATGGTTAGATTCATACTACATCGGGATCGGTAAGAAGACCCTGGGTTGAGTCATCACTCTTATATGTACTTTGCCCAAGTTGCGATGAAGTTTCTTTTGAATGTTGACACATAGATTCACTTTGTATTGGTTGTGGCTATGTCTTGTCATCTCGTATATCCACTATGTATTCTTTGTGGCTATGATCAGTTTAGGTCATAGGAGTATAGATCCACATTGTATCTTCAGTGGCTATACCTTTTTGTCAATATGATTATGGATCCGCAGTGTATTTGATGGCGGCCATACCTTGAAAGTATTTTATCACTCAAGCATAGGTATTCCTGCCTTGGGTTTGAAACACGTCATAACATTTGTTTGATGGTTGTCTGCAACTTCTACCACATTCTCCAAGTCCACACCCTTGCATGAAATATTTGTAGAGTGTTTCGACCATCATTATCTCCTCCGACCTCACACTTTAGGGGGCATTCTGTTACACATGAAATTTGCACACCTAGGTACCTCGCCCTAAGTGTCGTAAGTTTCATATAAGTGTTTCAAACACCTTGACACCATGGAATAACCTATGTCACAATCCCTAGTCAATGTGGAGGAGGGATATATTAAATGAAAGACAAAATACCAAGTGCACATGAATTATTATTAATATTCATGAAAAATAAATTGATTAAGTGTGAGAATCAAGTGCACATGAATTATTATTAATATTCATGAAAAATAAAGTAATTAAGTGTGATAATCCACCTCACATTTGGTTTCCTTTTTTTAGGGAAGGTGGAGGATCTCATGGATGGTTGAAGTATTTCCTTCTTAAAATCATTGAGAGATATTTCCTCCCCCAAATCCTTAAGAGATATTTTCTCCCTAAATATCTTAGAGATCCCTTTCTTAGTGGATATGATGAGAGATCCTCTCCATGGTGGTTAAGCCTCCAAATCCTATATAATGATGGATTTCCATGGATGAGGCAAGAGAGAGGAGTTTAGAGATACCAAACTTATGATCTCATGAGTGAGGATAATAATCAGTGAAAGTATTGTCATTCTGATCGTGGAGCTTTTGAGCAAAGGGTTGGACAAAGAGAGCTTGGTGAGGTTGCTACATCTGCATCTACATTTGTAAGTAATTTTCTTTGTTCTCATTAATATATATGTGCTTGGTATGTTTCCTTCAAGTTTATGTGTATTTCTCATGGACATGTTCCTTTTGGATAGATCTAGTTTGAAGCTAATCATGGTAGAATAGGAAGTATGTTTCGTCTTTGTTGTTCACAACATTGCAGGGTTCGTTGAAGAGATTGGAGATCAATATCAACCCAGATCAAGCAAAGACAAACTTCATAAAAGGTACTCATATATTCTTCCCATTATTCTTTTATTAGTTTAACTTCTTCTAAAGGAATGTCAGTATCCAAAGTTAACACCTTTCTGTCTTGGTCATAGGGGTCTAAGATCCAAGAGGGAATTCACCTGTCTGCAGGGGAATTTTCCTACAACACTCTGGTATTAGGAACGATCAAAAGAAAATAGCAGGTAAGGTGGATACACCCATGTTTGACTGTGCACTCCATAGACCTGCCATCTCTCATGTATAGTGTGATGTTTTCTTCCATTCGATCGAGTGGTATTACACCGATATCCCTCTTCTTCAGGCCCGAATCAAAATTATTACTACCCAAAATGATTTGTTGAGGCAAGAAAATCTCGACCTCAAGGCGCACACAGAGAAGAAGGCTAAACACATTAAGTGGTCAGGAAACATAGTAATCAAAAGCGCAACTAGTGTCAAGACGATAATTAATTTTGAACTACCCAACCCATCTTTCGTCAATTTTTAAAATGGTAAAAGAGTTTTCCTCTTATAATATTCTTGTTATCTATTTTGAAATAAGTCAATTTAAAATCTGATTTTATTGCTAAAATAAGACTGGCTACAGAATCTTTGATTCTGTAGCCAAGTATCTTTGTAAATAAAAATTAGAAATTGGTTATGATTAATTTTCTAATTTATTATATTCGTTTTGTCTTTTCAGGAAGTAAGAAATTTTGTTGTTGATCATCTGGAGGAAATTCATTTGATTATGCATCTAAATGATTAGTAGTCTATTTTTTTTTGTCTTGTAAATAACTTCGATCTATCTTGGATAAAAAAATTAACTCTATTATAAGTGGTTTCTAAATCCACTATTTTTGTAATATTTTTTTATTTTATGAGATCCTACTCTATCCTGGGATATATGAGTATGTGATCTCAGGTAACTTTAAATATTCTTCATATTGTAATTGAAGGACATATTTGGCTGGAACAGATGATAGGTATGTAATTCTCAAAATTATATGGACAAGTGTTTCACAATTTGGCTTTAGACAACTATGGCATTGTTCCATCTATGTTTTGACTTTTATATTATGAGATATTGATATGTTACACAACTTTAGCTTCTTTAGCATATGAAATTTCATATTATTTAATGCTTTTAAAGTTTTTCTATAACTTGTTGTTTCACAAATTATCATTGTGATCATTATATAAATTTTAATATCATGATTTACGTTTGATGTTTAGTTGATTGATAAAATGAATGCTTTACATTAAGATTTCTGTTTTTGGAATCATTCATAATTATAAGATCACTGTACATACATGTCTACTATCTTGTTCTCATACCCTAGTTGTCAACAAACACCTGGAGCTTATTCGGGAGGCATGAGGGAAAGCCTGTCATAGATTTCTCTTGCAAGCAAAGACAACTGGAGTTTTTTGGATCGCACAGAGACATAGACACAATATGAAACTAATCTCAGGTTAGCTTTATTTCCATTTAATTTCTGTTATTTTATTTATTATCAAAACATGACAGTTTTTAGATTAGCTTTGACCATCACTCTATCCTTGTTTCATAACATATTAAAATTAAGTTCTTAAATTTATGATTAGAAAACATAAAATATAAAAAATGTGCTTTCTTTATCTTCTTTTGAAAATAGTTACCAAACATTGATTTTGCAAGGTATCCACTAAAAACATGCAATCTGTAATTACTCTGTACATAATGGCATGTTCATATTTATCCTCCCCCACACACTTGCTCCCCTATTGTAACACATAGTTGCTCAGACAATAATGTTATGCTTGAAACAACAACTGCCTCAAACGATAACCCCGAGATTCCTGTTGAACCGGTAACACCTGTTCCTCAAGGAGCCAATGTCCAAGAAATTGTTCGTCAGTCTCTCATAAAAACACACAATTCCTTAGCCTGTATCAGACAACCTAGTAGGCCATTTAATCAACCCCTTGATTTTTTGGATATCCGAGAACAAATGCAAGGCACTGGTCTACTCCCAAACCCATTAGGTGGACATACTACCAATCCTACCGAAACGCCTATTCTTGGAGCAGGGGGATCCGATATTCCACCTTCCCCACCTGATTCATCCCCATCCTCTTCAGGAGGAGAATATTCAGACGAAGGAAGTTCCTCATCAGGACCATCACAGCGTTCGACACCACCAACGCCCATGGAAAGCCAAAACAATCACGCCGGACCTTGGCTCGACCAAGATGCCATGGCTGTACCCAGACCTCAACACCCATTACTAAAACATCCAGAGAAATGGTTACCCAAATTCGATTCAGATTCCAAACAATCTTCTGAAGACCATATCAAAAAATTATGTTGGCCATTAGACTCCGGAGTGTAGAACATGAAGATATAGTATGTCGATTATTCCCTTATACTTTTGAGGGAAATGCCTCCACATGGTATTTCGCTCAACAACCTCCAACCATTGTTTCTTGGAGAAATTTGGTGATGATAAATCACCGGAAGTTTTGGTGATGGAACTGTCCATCCTAAAAATGAATCCCAAGGAAAAAGTGAATGACTTCAACCAAAGATTTATTACTTTAAAGAATAAAATCCCTGCAGATTCAATGCCTTATAAAAGCCTAATTGTCGCATATTACACTAAAGCTCTACATAATAATATAACAATTTGGGTCAAAAGGTCTAAAAAGAACACATTATTAGAAGCCTTTGATGAGGCGAGCCAAATTAAAAAGGATATATTAATCTTAAAAGACAATCTCAATAGCGAAGTTGAAACAGTTTCTGCCTCTAAAAAGAAAATAAAGATCCTTGCTAGACCCCCTCAAACTAAAAGTCAACCAGAAACCCTAGACTTAGAAAGCTTGGAGAAAGCTTTCCAAAAAATGTCCAACTAGGTCGTGGATTTGAAGAAATCAGCCGAGGAGGCATCCACAAGCAAAGGAATATTTAAACCTCCTTTCAGAAAACCTTTCCCTCCAAACTGGCCAAACCCGACTACTGAAGGTCTAAATTTTGAGAGTTTACAATACGCTTTGCAAACCATCTTAGAAGCACATGATAATTCTGCTTTTGTCCCTCCTAAAAGTTCTGAGGTCATAGTTGAGGAAAAAGTATGGTAAGAGGAGGAATTGTCTCCCAATATATTCGGTCACTTCTCAGACATTATCTTACAAGAAAATTTTGAAATTGTCTTCCTCTACAACACGAGAAGCAGAACACAAAACAAACCTCCTTCTGAAGTGAGTAATAATGTGCTTCCAAAACAATMAAAGAAAGTTGAAATTAAATTAAGTTTAGGAGCCCCTGTTTTAGAATACGATTTAATCGAAGATCTAAAAAGACCGAGGGATAATATTTTTGTTTTCGAGCTGTTGAAATTTCCCTTATTTTGCAGAAAATTCTTCAAAGTATYGTTGAAAACAGTAAAAACAACGATCCTGGTAGCAAGAAAACCGCAGAAATTGGTTCAAAAACAACCAAAAGGATCCCAACTAAAACGACATCTGAACCTTCAGATAAAAGGGACTTAGTTGAGAAAACTATATCAAATGTACATAAAACTGTTTTAGGGACAACAGCTAAAAATCAACAGAATTCTGTTGTTAACACTCAGAAAAATGTCCTGCCTTTCTTGTTAACCTTTGAATTTTTTAATAGGAATGTACATAATTGTATGGTCGATTCCGGTGCATCGTCAAATGTGATGACTCTATTTGTTTGTCAAAAAATTAACGAAGAATTTAAACCTTCTGATCTCAAAATCATTCAGCTTGATCAGACGAGCTTTAAGGTAATTGGTGAGCTTAAGAATGTTCTGGCTAGATTATCTTCCAATCCTAAGGTTCACCAGATAATTGATATTATTGTTGTTGACATCCCAGAAGTCTATGGTTTTTTTTCAAGCAGGGACTGGTCTGAACAACTACATGGTTACTTTTCCACATATTGGTCTCATTTGTGGCTGCCAGAAAATGGACAGCCAAATAGAATCAGGATAAACAGATAACGTTATCTTAAACACACCGTCACAGATTTAAATGATGCAAACGAACCTTTCACTGCATCTGCTAATTCATTTGAAATGCAGGGAATGAATACCTTCTTTGGTAAATTCATGACAGAAACTTATTCTATCACTGATCCAAGGCAACAATCAGAAATTATGACCTATACTCAGACATCAACTTTGCCAAGCATGTCAAACACTGATGACGAAGCTCAAATATGGTCATTTTACTTTGATGCATCCAAATCCAAAGAAGGAGTCAGTGCAGGATGTGTACTCATTGACCCCGCAGATAATAAGACTTTCATTGCATGTCGATTAGAGTTCGAGTGCACTATTAACACCGTTGAATATGAAGCATTTCTACAAGGGCTTAGGAAATCTTTGGATATGGATGTATGAAACTTAATGGTATTCGGTGATTCATAAATCATGGTTAGGAAGGTAAGAAACTACATACATTTCTTATCACCACATCTGAAAAGTTACCAAACTCAAGTATGGAGTTTAATGGAAATTTTTTCATCATTTAACATAAATTCCATTCCTAGGCTAAGTAATTCAGAGGCTGATTTATTGGCTAATGTCGCTTCTAAAATATTGCCCACAGAAGGTCTTTCTCCTAATGTGTTTTCGTTTGAATTATTGTTGAGGACGTTTATCCTGGATAACATCACCAATTGGAGAGTGTTCGACAATGACCAACAGATCATCAACTTCTTGCATATGGAGTACACCTTCCAAGGTGTAGTCATTGATGAAGGCACTCACGATGAAAACCTACACAATTTCACGGTAATATCAGATCTTATATCTCCTGAATCGACATCTGATCTGGTAAATTCTATCCCTAGACATCTGATCTGGTAAATTCTATCCCTAGAAGTTTTATGAATTGCATGATAAATTTAGAGGGTCAGTTAATTGCAAAATGAACAGTTCTTCTTTGGTTTATGAGATGGTGAATTTAGGGACAAAGGAAAATCCTCAAAATATCAATTTGGGAATAGGATACTTCGAGCAAGAATGATATGATTTTATAAAATTGTTTAAAGAATTTAAGGACATTTTTCCTGGACATATGATGATTTTAAAACATTTTATCCTAATATCATACAACATGTCATCCATGTGAAACCCCATACCCAACATTTTCAGCAGAAATTAAGAAAGATGCTCCCTAAATTGGAACCCACTATTAAAAAAGAACTGAATAAATTACTAAATGCAAAGATAATTTTCTTGGTAAGACACACATAATGGGTGTCTAATCTAGTTCCCATAAGGAAGAAAAGTGGTGAAATTTGACTCTGTGTCGACTTTTGAAACTTGAAACGAGCGTCTGATAAAGATAACTATCTCATTCCTCCAATGGAACAAATTATTTAGCAGGTATCTAGTTCCAAAATAATATATCTGTTAGATGGTTTTTTGGGATACAACCAGGTCCTCATGTCTCCCTCTGACCAGCTTAAAACCACCTTTCATACCCCATGGGGCACTTATGCCTACAGGAAGATGCCTTTTGGGCTTATAAATGTCGGTGCCACTTTCCAGAGAGCAATGGAAATTGATTTCCATGGTGTCATAAATCAATCTATTGTGGTCTATCTTGATGACGTTACCATCTTCTCTAAAGACAAGAAAGATCACTTGTCTCACCTTAGGGATGTACTAGAACGATGTCGTAGGTTACAGTATATCTCTCAACCCTAAGAAAACGGTCTTTGCGGTAGAGCAAGGTAAATTGTTGGGGTTTATAGTGTCGAAGGACAGAATGATCATTGACCCTGAAAGAACCAAAGCAATTTCTAAACTCTCCCCTCCCTCTTCAAAAAAATCCATGCAATCATTTTTAGGAAAGATTAATTTCGTCAGAAGATTTGTCCCAAATTTTTTAGAAATGGTAAGACCATTATAGAATTTGATCAAAAAGGATATTCCATACCGTTGGGGACCCCAAGAAAGCCAATATTTTGACTCCATTAGAAAATTAATAATAGAAGCTCCTTCCTTGATGAGTCCCGATTTCTCTTAGGATTTCACTCTTTACACCTTTGCTTCCGATCGATCTTATGATGTTGTGTTAACACAAAAGAATGCTAAAAGCAATGAGATATCCATTTCCTTCATGAGATCATCTTTCAAAGGAGCGGAGCTTAATTATCCAACAATATATCAATAGGCATATGTTGTTTTTAAAGCAGTGAAACACTTTCGGTCATACTTGCTAAAATCCAGAACCAAGGTTATTGTTCCTTACCCAGTTGTAAGAAACTTGCTAGTACAAAAAGAATTGGGTGAGAAGAGGGAAAATTGGATGACTTCCTTACAAGAGTATGACCTCAAAATAACCCCTGCACAAATTTTTAGAGGTCAAGGATTATGCAAACTAGTGGTTGATTCAGTCGAAAGGCGGGAAATTTAAATTAACACCTTAACTATAAATCAGCACAATAGAAAACAAATCAATTGTGCACAACTTGCTTCCAATTCTTGGTATGACAATATTAAATTTTATTTGACACATGGATCTTCTCCTCGCTATCTTGATCCTAAAAATAGAAGATCACTAAGGCTAAAATCTACATCTTTCCAATTAATAAATGATGTATTATTTTGAAAGAATTTTGATGGTGTTCTCATTCGTTGTTTAGACAAAGAAGAATCAGAAAAGGTACTATATGAACTTCATGCAGGTAAAGCCGATGGTCACTTCGGTGGAGATACCACTGCTCACAAAGTGCTAAGAGCCGGGTACTATTGGCCCACTTTGTTTAAAGATGCCCATACGCTGTGTCGTAAATGCATAATCTGCCATAAGGCTGCAGGACGGGTGAAAAAGGCCGCATTCCCTTTGCAGCCTGTCACTGTAGATTCCCCTTTTCAACAATGGGGTCTTTACATCATAGGAATGATTAATCCTCCTTCTTCACCGCAACATAAGTATATTATTACAACAACGGATTAGTTTACCAAATGGTCTGAAGCTGCACCTTTGAAAGTGGTAAACATGAATCAGGTAGTATCTTTCCTTAATTCGCATATCATCACGCGATTCGGCATTCCCAAATGTTTGGTATTTGATAATGCCTCTTATTTCTCATCCCTTGATATGAATGCCTTTTCCTTAGAAAAATGGATTAAATTGAAATATTATTCCAGCTACTACCCTCAAGGAAATGGCCTAGCAGAATCAACAAATAAAAATTTAATCAAGATCATTAAGAGGACAGTTTCAGAAAATCATAAGAACTGACACAATGCACTATATAATGCACTTTGGGCTGATAGGGTGACACCAAAAACCTCTATTGGTAATTCCCCTTTCTTTCTCGTCTATGGAAGAGAAGCAATTCTCCCTCCACATGTTTTACTTCCATCTCTGCAATTAGCACAGAAATTCCAAGAAGATGATTGTACTCCTCTGGAAAGTCGAATCAATGCCTTATTAAAATTGGAGGAAGTAAGGGCACAAGCTAAACAAAATTTGTATCAGCATTAATAGATTGTAAAAATATGGCTTGATTCAAACTCTTGTTCACATAGGAACTTTGATTTAGGAGACTTGGTTCTCAAGTGGGATAAACCTCACGAGGGAAAGGGGGAACACACCAAGTTCCATAATCTGTGGTTGGGACCATTTGTAATTTCCAAAAATTAGGTCCCAGCTCTTTCTACCTGCACAATTTGGAGGGACAACCAAACACTTTCTCGATGAATGGCCAAGCTCTCAAAAGATATTTCTCCTGATGACTCTAGATGCACCTCTTTGTACATATTTTTTTGTTTTAATTCTCTTTTGTGTTTTTCGATTTTGGTTCTTTTCATTTTTCTTGTTTTCATTTGTTTCTGAATAAATTTATGTCTAAGTCACCATTTAGTTTGTGAAAGGAAAATCAAAAGTCTTATCCTAAAGAAACATTCGATTTAATTTCAAAGCACCAGCACTATAAATTACTAAAACTCAGATCAATGGAAGAAATTTTTTGTTCAAAATAGTGTTCTCAAATTCTCTTTAAAATCACGAGAAGCTACGATCATTATTAAAACTCTTAACACTGTCCAGGCTGTTTTTAAAGAAAACAACTCAAGTATGCCTTCCTGTCCTCAAGAGGTTTTTTTAACAGAAAACTAAGAATTCATATCATGATGAAGGTTGTCAAATGAGAAATTAAATTGGAAAAGATCATGTTTTTCAAAATCTGAAATTTTCAGCATCACCCCGCTCTCTTGAATATCATAAAGTTCCTGTCAAATTGTAAATAAATTATAGAGAGTTGAAAACACTACAAGGTGTGGGAAGTGTCTGTAAACCCATCGAGATACCGAACAAGTCTGCTGGCAGTGGGTAAATGCATGCATGATTCCAAGGCTACTTCGTCAGGGTACTGAACAGGCCTGCTGGCAGCGAAGCAATGTCAGGTTTAAGAAAATTATTAGGTATGACTTTTTGGAATTGATCGTAAAGATGTCCTTCATTTTGAATGGATAATTATTGGACAGGGTAGAGGTGATAGAGTGGGTTAAATCACATCCCTGCCGAGTCTATGGACGCCTTCTAGCAGCAGTGGCCATGTCAACAGTACCAGAGGCAATTGCATAAACATTGTTTCGCTCATAATCTAGATCTGATACCAGATTACATTTTTTGACGGAAACACATCTGATGTGGGACTATGTTATTTTCTAAGTTTTAATCAGAATGCTTGACTTGTTGTTGACTATTCCTTAATTTTTCAATCATTCTGATCCATCCTAACATGAATTTTCTGGTGATGTAGAGATAAATTCTTCACCCAGTACGTCGCCATTGTTGGCAGCCCCACATGATTTTGATATTTAAACAAGAAATTGCATTTTCTGTAGCTGCCTTCACCTCGATTTCGTAAACATTTTTTGAGAATTTTGAGATAATTACTGGGTTAAGAAACATTTTTATTAATTTCTTATTGTTTGTGCTTTCGTTTTGTTCTATGTTTGATTCATGACTGTAAGCATGAATCAAACATAAAACCTAGACTGGTGTTATAATTATATTCCTTAGAATGCATGTTTTTCAAGGTCACCATGCTTGCATGAGATCTAAATCCAATGTTTGAATAACCTCTTTCAGATGTTTTGGGGTTTTGATCTAGTTATTGTATGGTTCGATAGTTTGCATTTAATTTATTAAGAACCTTTCATACATTGTATAATCCTCTTTCGAATTTAATGGTCGTACCAATAGACATTCAAATCAATGCATACCTATTGTACTCATGTCCTTACCTCACCTCATTGGATTCACATATTAATGATCCATTCATTATACACATAGGGTTTTTGGTGCTCTGTATGGCTGGCTCTCATTACAAGGAATGGTATAGCATTACGATCAAACCCTTGGTGTTTACTCCCACTATCTATGCTATGATAACACACAGGCTTTGTTATGGTCATTTTTCCACTATACATTCAAATTTGTTCTTATTGCTCCTACCATTCAAACCTAAAACCATCCTGAGTTATCCATGCTACATTTTGGTTTCATTTGTCAGGGCTCATATCCTTCGCTTGGAGCCGAATGGGTGTCAGGATTTACTCTCTCATGAAGATGCAATTGAGGACTTAAAAACCCAAGGATGGGATGTTTTCCTTAAAATATTTGAAGGCTATAACCTTCAGGTGGCACAGGCTTTCCCACAGACCTTCGATGGTTACAGAGAAAAAATTGGGGACACACAGTTAGAGTTAACCAAGGGGTTTGTAAGTGAGGCAATAGGGCTTCCATCGACAGGTGAGAAATGGTTAAAAAATGCATGAATTGAAGGAGTATCATGGAGCCTATTTATGACGTCCCAAAAAATCAACTGTTGCGAAAAAGGTATTCCCATCTCCCTGGTTAAACCTAGGTGGAATAGCTTGTTGTTGATTCTAAAACAATTCGTGACCTGTGAGGGTCGATATGGATTGGTCTTCCTCTACCATATCCGCTTACTCATTCATTTCATTGGTTTTGAATTAAACATGCCATTTTATTTGTTGAGAAGTCTCTATAAAATGTCCAAAAGATATAAGAGACAGAGTGTTGATTCAAGTCTGTTCCATCACAGATTGATTAAATTCTGTTGATTCATCACTTGTCGACTGTGGGAGACTATTGGGATAATTTTTTGATACGGAATGGTTTTTCCTAGACTGTTACTACAATAAAACCTAACTTAGATGAGCCATTGATTGAAAACCAACTTGGTATTTCAAGAAATGGACCAGACTTTCTTAACAGAAACTCTTTAGACTCAGCGATGCCAAGTAAACCTTCATCTGTAGGATTTCCTAAGCAAGAGACTGTTGAATTGGAGGTAATTGACCCTCTTATGACTAAGATTGATGCTATCCCAAACGTTATTGTAAAGCCGGATGTTGAGAAACCTTGCAAACAAACAAAGCAGAAATGCACAGACTTAGGGTTCGAGAAAAAAAAGGCAGGTCACCTAATTGAGGTCGATGAGATCTCGATTCAATCGGTCCAATCGAGGTCGATGAGATCTCGGATCCTGAAATAGAATATTTTCTAGTTTTGGAAGATCCAGATTGTCAAGGTTACAGGAAGAAAGTTATTGTTCCTACTCAACCTTATGACTTTGTGACAAATTTTTCACTGTGCCTCAAAGTTAAGGAGGATTTCTCTCGTATTAGGAATGATCAAACACAAATAGCAGGTAAGGTGGATACACCCATGTTTGACTGTGCACTCCATAGACCTGCCATCTCTCCTGTACAGTGTGATGTTTTCTTCCATTGGATCGAGCGGTATTACACTGATATCGAATCAAAAATCTTACTACCCATAATGATTTGTTGAGGCAAGAAAATATCGACTCAAGGCACATGCAGAGAAGAAGGTAAACACATTAAGAGGTCAGGAAACATAGTAATAAAAAACACAACCAGTGTGAAGGCGATAATTAATTCTGAACTACCCGACCCATCTTTAGTCAATTTGTAAAATGGTAAAATAGTTTTCCTCTTATTATATTATTGTTATCTATTTTGAAATAAGTCAATTTAAAATCTGATTTTATTGCTAAAATAATACTGGCTACAAAATCTTCGATTTTGTAGCCAAGTCTCTTTGTAAATAAAAATTAGAAATTGGTTATGATTAATTTTCTAATTTATTAAATTTGTTTTGTCTTTTCAGGAAGCAGAAAATCCGGTTGCAGATCATCTGGAGGAAATTCATTCGATTATGCATATGAATGATTAGTAGTCTCTTTTTTTTGTTTGTATTGTAAAGAACTTTGATCTATCTTGGATAAAAAATCAACTTTGTTATAAGTGGTTTCTAAATCCACTATTTTTGTAATATTTTTGATTTTGTGAGATCCTACTCTATCTTGGGATATATGAGTATGTGATCTCAGGTTACTTTAAATATTCTTGATTTTGTAAGTGAAGGACATCTTTGGTTGGAACAAATGATATGCATGTAATTCTCAAAACTATATGGACAAGTGTTTCACATTTTGGCTTTAGACCACTGTGGCATTGTTCCATCTATGTTTTGACTTTTATATTATGATATATTGATATGTTACACATCTTTAGCTTCTTTAGCATATGACATTTCATATTATTGAATGCTTTTAAAGTTTGTCTATAACTTGTTGTTTCAAAAATTATCATTGTGATCATTATATCAATTTTAATATCATGATTTATGTTTGATGTTTAGTTGATTGATAAAATGAATGTTTTACATTAAGATTTATGTTTTTGTAATCATTCATAATTATAAGATCATTGTACATACATGTCTACTATCTTGTTCTGATATCCTAGCTGTCAACAAACACGTGGAGTTTATATGGGAGGCATGAGGGCAAGCTTGTCATAGATTTCTCTTGCAGGCAAAGACAGCTGGAGTTTTTTGGATCACACAGAGACATAGACACAGTATGAAACTAATCTCAGGTTAGCTTTATTTCCATTTAATTTCTATTATTTTACTTATTATCAAATATGACAGTTTTTAGATTGTCTTTGACCATCACTCTATCCTTGTTTCATAACATATTAAATTTAAGTTCTTAGATTTATGATTAGAAAACATAAAATATAAAAAATGTGCTTTCTTTATCTGCTTTTGAAAACAATTACCAAACATTGATTATGCAAGGTATCCACTAAAAACTTGCAATCTATAATTACTTTGTACATAATGACATGTTCATATTTATCTTTCTGTTGAATGTATTTGTAAATAATTAGATTAAATTTTATATATTATTATAGTTTTAGGACTAGTTAGTTTATTTCTTTTCCTTGTTTTAGGACCCTAGTTGGATAACAGAGCCATTAAAATTGTCAGAAAAGGTTACACCAAACGGCTTAGGTTATTTAGAAAACCTCGGTTTGGATCTATTCTTCCAGTGTGCGATAGGTCAAATTATTCGTCAACAGGTATGTAGAGGACTAGTGGATATGTTGGATTCACTTAAGGCATAGGAAAGGGTAGAGTGTGTAAATGTACGCCATTGAGCTCAAAAAAACTATAAGTATGTTGGTTATATATCCTAAGAACCTAGACATACTCCTCAAGTATCTAAGGGGTCTACATAGTCATTTATAGAAGCAGGTGATTCTCTTTAAACCTAGCACAATTGATGAGGCCTATGTGAAAGAATGATACGTGGAGAATATAGGCAATACGAAAGGATAACCAAGTGGTTCCAAACATAAATAATACTAATATACTTTGAAGGAGGAGAAGAAGAAGTGGAAAGGAAAGGACAATAAGGCAACAACCATTTTGTATTAGTGCAAGGATCCAAACAACCAATACAACCATTGCAATATCGACGATCACACCGAAGATAAGTGTTGGAAGATACATCAAGAGATGAATTTAAAGAACTATAATAAGGATTCCAAGAAGAAGAACCTACTAGCCTTGGACTTAGGAAACTAGAAAGGGAACAAATTGGATGTAGGAGAAGGTGAACTTGAGTAGAATCCATCACAAGGAAGAGAAGGAGATGACTAAACTCTTCCATATTAATATCCAGGTCAAGAAAACAAAGGTTTATACTTTATTCAATTCCAGTTTACAAGCCAACCTCATGGAAAAATATCTAGTCAACAATCTTGCATTGGAATTCCATGATCATCCTAACCCATATCCATTGGGATGGATAAATAAGGATGCAGAGCTTAAGCACTAAACAGTGTATGATCAAATTTTCTATAAGTGAAAACTACATTGATGAAGTGGAGGTAAATGTAGTACGACTTGATGTGCGTGGTATAGTGTTCGAAAGACTATACATGTATATAAGGGATGAAATCTTTATAAGGAGAGAAAACCACAACCACATGATCAAGGATGAGAATTATTGCATCCTGAATAAACATGAAGGTAAATCCAGGATCTCTTTGGTAAGTGATAACCGAGCCAATAAATTGATCAATTGTAGTAGGAAGTTTGTATTTCCTTTCTTAAGAGAGAATCAATGAGATGATGAATTGGTAAAAGTAAAGGAATCTTTTGAGGGATGTATGAAAGAGAATAAATGCCATTTAGAGGAGTTGTTTCTAGAATAAAGAGAAGTATTTCTAGAGACTAAAGGGTTACCACCTAAGAGGGAAGTTCAACATGAGATACAGTTTCTTCCTAACTCTCGATTACCAAAATATTGGGCTATATAGATATATCTCATCTTGGAAGTAGATGAATTGAAGAAACAATTGTTGCAACTATTGGAGAAAGGCGTAATTTGACCAAGCACCTCACCTTGTGGGTCATCTATGATCATAGTATCGAAGAAGGATGGGTCACCTATCATGCCCTTTAGAAATTTGAACTCTGAAACTATGATCTGTGGAATGACCTCTGGAACTATGACCTGTGGAATGACCTCTAGAACTACGACCTCTGGAAATATGACCCCAGGAAATATGAACCATGGAACTATGACCTCTGGAACTGTGACCCCAAGAAATATGACCTGTGGAACTATGACCTCTAGAATTGTGACCCCAATAACTATAACCCATGGAACTGTGACCCCATGAACTATGACCTTTGGAACTTTGAACTCTGGAAGTATGACCTATGGAACTGTGACCTCTGGAACTATGCCCTATGGAAATTTGACCTATGGAACTATGACTTATGGAATGAACTCTAGAACTATGATGCCAAGAACTATGAATTATGGAATTATGACCTCTAGAATTGTGACCCCAAGAACTATGACCTATAGAACTATGCCCTTTGGAACTTTGAACTTGAGAACTATGACTTGTGGAATGACACTAGGAACTATGACCTGTGGAACTATGGCCTCTGTAACTATGACATGTGGAACTATGGCCCCAGGAACTATGACTATGGAAGCATGACCTCTGGAACTATTACCTATTGAACTATGACCCCAAGAACTATGACCTTTGGAACTACACCCTTGTTATTGGTTAAATCGGTAAATGCAGACATGAACTAATCCCCTTAGATCCACCTAGATATAGAACAAAATGAGACGGAACAAGATTCTTTCCCTAAGTTGAAATCATTGAGTTTACTATCCAAAGAGGAATAGATAACATACCTTATGAATCGCTTCCTTATATCTTTGTTGTCCTTGCTTCACTCCAATGCTCTTGTGGAATCAAATCTGCGACAACACAAACCAACCAATGTGAAAGAAGAATTTGTATAATTCAATGACAACCTAAACATGTGATCAAGGAATCATGTAATAAAATACTAATCATATTATGGGAAAGAGACGTGCCACCGTATTATATTAATGAAAAGGAGGAGATAGAACCGAATTTCCTTGATGTTGCAAGTTCCCTTTTAGTGGTCCTTCATTCCAACACACACATACACTTGCTCTGAAATTCTCATGAAGATAATCCACAAAATCTTGATGGACAAATGGTGGCCTCAAGCATCACTAGAAACAAGATTCTTCACACAGTCTTCAGCCTATTCTTTCATCAATTCTCTACTTAATCTTGCTTCACCTTTTCCATGAGAATCCCATGATTATATAGGAGAAGGTGAAGTGTTAAAGGGATGAGGATGATCCCATCAAATCAGAGAAACCAGTAGGATCGAAACCATACATATTCCACTTCAAATTCTAGAAGATTCTCCTTCTATAAAATTTGTAAAACCTCTTTCCTCTTTTAGCTTTGGAACGTTGCCACACCCTACTTATATAGCAGCCTATGTAAATCCCGCGGGCCAGCTATAGAGAAGATTGTGGAAATGATAGATTTTCGCACTGTGTAATATGTGCAGCCTGCGAACCCTTTCTAAAAACCATCCTTGTAGAGGAGGAAATAAGTTTCTTTTCTCAGGAAAAAATTCATGTTGGGAGCCTGAACACATGTTTGTGAAATCATCACTAAGGTGACGAAAATAATGTATAATATCCCTCTAGAGATTTGACCTCTACAAATATGACCTGTGGAATGACCTCTGGAATTGTGTCCCCAGGAACTATGTCTTGTGGAATAACCTCTAGAACTATGACCTCTGGAACTATGACCCCAGGAACTATGAATTGTGGAACTATGACCTCTGGAACTGTGACCCTAGGAACTATGACTTCTAGAACTATGACCTTTGGAACTGTGACCCCATGAAATATGACCTCTGGAATAACCTATGGAGCTATGACCTATCGAACTGTTACACCCATTTTAAAAATAT
>ML784640.1:396089-426368 GCA_009831015.1 Picea engelmannii | reverse complement strand
GGATGAGAGGAAAAAACGTTCTAGTTTTAGGGAAACCGGACCACTATATCTAGTCATTGTTCTTTCTGATCCATCATATCCATCTACTGGCTCACTGGATCATGACAAAATGTTTCCACGTGATCTTATAAATTTCACATTAGAATCCATCCAAACTTAATAACTTGCAATTTTCTTCATTTTATTTAAAATGGGAAAACCCTCTCCATTTTAGGTTTAGAACATTTCTTCTTCTCTTAATTGAAAAAAAAAAACATGTTTAAAACAATTCACTTCAATTAAATTAATTAATAACGTCTTACAAAATGTTTAAAAAATGCATTTCAATGTTAAAATTGAAGAAAACTAATTAATAACATTTTATTAATTTTTAATTAAAAAATGTATCATGACTAAATTGTTAATGAGTAGTGAGACAATCATTACCAGACTCATCCATCAGTGTCATTCAATAAAAACTACATCACATGAATAACTCATGAATAACTCGGTGATAATTTCTTAGGAAATATAACAACTATATCATTTAAAAAGTTTTGTAATATATATTTTTTTAAATTATAAAAAAGAAAATTTATAATAATATAAATTTATTTTAATTTTAAATTTAAAAAATATTTAAAAAACTTAAATTTATCAAAATTTTAAAATAATTTTTTTATTAATTTTTTATTATTTAAATTTTATTTTTATTAACTTCGTTTATCCTTTTTCCAATTTACTATATAAGGGTACATGTATCCAAATTTTAATAACCAGAACTTCAATTATTTAACATTCCAAAAAATTATATTTGAAGGACGACATGTTAAATAAGAACATTATATTATGAATTTTGTTACGACTGCAAATCCATCCCAAATCAATAGACCACATCAAATCGAATAGTTTCCAGATGAAGGAATGTTTTACATAGCAAATGATCCTAACGGACTTGGGTGAAATTGTACCCTATTTACAACACAAATATAAGAAAAATAAGAGGAATAAGAAAATGACAAGAAAATGGAACTGTTTTGAGAATTTAAGAGATTTTTGGGAGCTTCAATATCAAGAAAATGACAGCTTGGAGACTAGTTTGCCAAATAAAGAACTTTAAATTAAAATTGTATTAAATTTAAATGTAAATATTTTTATTCCATTATTACAAATACATAATTTATTACAAATATTTTCATTATATTTATTTAAAATATGTATAAAACAAATACTAAACTACACTAAATATTATTTTAAAAATTATTAACTAAAACCCTTAATAATATTCACTTTACAGTTGTGTATATGAAAATTTTAAATACATGTATGTTTTTATGAAATTTTTTAATGCGTGTATGCTTTTCAAGCCCAGACTAAACATGAAAGTAGTATAAATCAATACCCTATCCATGCCAAACATTTTATCCAATATGTTGTTGCTATCAACCAATCATATCATTGACTTTTATTGTATTTTCATATTACAAAAGAAGTATTATTTCAGGTTTCCAATGAGAACACAAATAATGCTTCAAATTTACAAAGATGTTTGAAGTTTATATATGTAAAGTTTAATTTTAAAAAGATGTTAAAATTTTATATATGTATTTTCAATTTTGTTTCTCATTTTATAATGGAATCTTTATGGATATTAAAGTTTCAATATTGTATTAAATATAATCATATAGTTATTAGTACAAATTATATTAGTAATTTCCATATTGTAGTTGTTTTGGATTGACCTTGGATTTTAGTGACATAAGATTTAAAATGTCTCATTATCTCTATCTAAAATATCACTGTAATCTAAAATAATTTTTATATTTTTTTAATATATATTTGACCAAAACTTCTACTTATTTTGAACACTGGTATCCCAAAGGTTCCACTTTCTAGAAACTCATACAACATAGAAAGAAACATAACCATAGAAATATATAAAAATTAAAGAAAAATTAAGAACTCAATAACTATCATAAACATTACTTTTTATTTATTAAATAAAATAGCAAAATGAAGATTTGAATACTTACAGTTTGTGAAATCAAAAAAATCTAACTATATTAAGAAGTTTTAAAAGTTTATCCTTTTCTTACTAAACATAAAATGAATTATATTTAAAGAATATCAAAACTTGAAATGTCAATTCTTATGGATCAATGGTACTCAATGACCAGGGTTGGGCGCCCTACCTTGTTCATCTTTTCATTTAGGAAGAAGATCGATCCGGTACCAATAGATCTCCTCCCTCTGGTTTTTTCATAGGGAAGAACAACATGAAATAGAAGCTACTGGTACAAATAGGAACAATTGAAGATTCTGAGCAGTATTCATAGCCATACACATAATGGTAAACCACAAAGTAAATTGTTATAGATCTTGATCCAGGAACAGTAAATAAAAATATTATATTCTATGACTCCATTGCAGAAAACATCTTAATTACGTAATGTGTTATCACATAAAGTTGTCATGGGTTATATGCAGCTATTGTTAAGACCTAGGTCTACACTTCTGTCAAGTCTCTCTCTTTTTTGCATGCCTTCCTATAAGTTTTTCCTCTTTTGGTTGATAAAGATCGGTCCATCAAGTATGTTGTATGCGCAAGGAAAAGCTATGAGAAAAATACAACATTCAGAGTAGTCCATTTCGGTATTGAAATACAAGCAAACAAACGGGTTCAACTTTCAGCCATAAGATTTAAGAGAGAGAAAGATCATTTGTCAGATCAAGCAAAGATTAAGTTAGTACCATTATATCTCATTGGAGAGAGATCGACGGTGTGGAGGCATTGCGGGGATCGAGACGTAAATTAATTTTTCTGCAAGTTTTGAGCCTGCAATCGCTCGGGATCATTGATATTGCTAGATCAGTAGATCAACGATGCATATCGATCTCGCTACGAACAAGCATCTTCACAATGCAGGGATGGGGATGGAAATTAAAGTTTGTGCAAGTTGTGAGCCCGCAATAGCTCGTGGTCGTTCATCTTCAAGAAGGGGACATGTGTCAGTAAATCTAGTACTCTGGGAGGAAGAAAGCAGAAACTGAGTGAGTAAAGGACTCCAGAAGGCCTGAAGCCTAGAGTTCATCTGGACCATCCATCAACAAGCACACGCGGCATGAGATCTCTCACTTCATAGACTTAGCACTTCAGAGGATTGTGCGATCAAGTAGAAGAAAAATCCTGAAGCCCGAACTACCAAAGTGAATCTCGGCCATCCAAATCAAGAGGCCACATGTAGGTAGGTCTAACACTTTAGAAATACGACACTTCAGAGGATTGTGTGAGTAAGCAGAAGAAAAATCCCGAAGCCTAGAGTTCCAAAGTAAATCTCGGCCGTCCAAATCAAGAGGCCATGTGCAGGTAGATCTAGCACTTCGAAAATATGACACTTCAGAGGATTGCATGAGAAAGGAGAATAAAACTCCCGAAGCCCGAACTCCTGAAGTAAATCTTAGTTGTCCAAAACAAGAGGACACATGGAGGCAGATACGACACTCTGGAGGATTGTAAGAACTATGCATTGAAAAGGCCCGAAGCCCAAACTCCCGAAGTAATTGTGGACCATTGATCTCAAATCAACAAGAACCATTGATCTTTGCAACATGTAAGAAAGGAATATCACTCGAAGGTCGAAGTGTCGAAGACACATGACATTCATCCATCAGTAGTTGTGACAACACAGATCGACGACCACACTTCATTGTTGGGACAGAAAGTGCTCGAGTGATAGAATATTAGAGTCGTCCCGCAATTGAAACAATGGTATAGAAAAAGAGGTACGTGGCAGTTGGTTGTGGATTGTGGGGGTCTAAGTGGTGTGGACCTAAACCATCCTTGGAAACTTTCAAAATCGCGTTCTTATATAAGGTCTGATCCGAGAGCAGTGTGTGGCAAAAAACTAGGCGTTAGGCCTTGTCCTGATCTTGAGGAGAAATCAGTCAATGAAAGAAGGTCTGGTGGTTGAATCATTGACTACCTCGATAAATGGAAGCATGGAGGGTCTAGCCGAGGAGACAAAAATATGTCAGCCCGAAGTACCAAAGAGGGTAGTTTCTCCTACACGCACATATTGCCCAAAATTTCCTTCTGCAGAAGGAAAAAGATAGGAAAGAGAAGACACACAACACTAGAATAGAGGCGCCCAAGAAGCAAGACATGCCTATTGTTTTGACTATAAATACATCAGATGAATGATATGCAGTAGGAGGGTGGGTGTTCGTCCCAAGAACAGAGGAGGTTTTGAGAAACGTTTATGATTGTATATTTCAGCTTGTAAGTCAGAGGGGCATGTAGCTGTAAATTGTATTGTTATTGAAGACTCATATGAGTTGTTTAATCAAATTTGTCTTCTATGTTATCTATTATATTTTTCATCTTGTTTGAATGTAATTGATGATTTTAAGGATTAAAATTTTCCTCTAATTGATAGATTCCTGATGTGGTAAAGGATCTATTGTAATATTTCCTATTTAGTATTGTTTACTGTTCAGACACATCTCATTTCTATTCTTCATCTTGTTTGAATGTATTGTTGATTTTAAGGATTAAAATTCGCCTTTGATCGATAGATTATCGATGCAATAGAGGATCTCTTATAAGCTTTCCTATCTATCATTGTTTATTGTTCAAACACATCTAAATTCTCTTTGCAAAGATGATCTCTTCTTAGCGAATATTCGTCTTTATGTTATTCTCTTATTCTTCTCTCCATCACTATACAAATATTTTGTCTGATAGGGAGCTTAAATGCCTTCAATGAGAAGACTATTTATGACTCCATAGCCCAATCGTCCATCACTGATTTGCAGTGATATATGTTGTCTTTTCCTTTCTTTAAAGTCTTGTTGATCCACCTACTGAAACCATTTTAATCCATCTACATTTTTATGGGTACTAGTCTTATCCTCTTGCAGTCTGAGGGTGATTCTCAGTGCCAACATTCTTGATGTCATTGTCGGGGATGGAAGTGAATATATCTTCCCTGGGAGAACGAAAACAGAGAGATCTAGTTTTAGATGGTGAACTGAAGCTGGATACATTGTTTTGACTTTTCATCTTTCACCATGGCAACTCCATTGTTCATAAATCTATTGGCGACTCCATTGAGAGACAAATTAAATGGCTATGGAGGATATCATAGCTAAGAGGTTTTCCCCACTCAATTTCTCATCCATAGATGGTTATCGACATCATGTGCCTCAAATTGATGAATGGAAATATCTGCTGCCAAGATTTTATGAAGGCGAGAATGATAGCTTTATTGAGCATGTTCTAGAATTTCATGCTTTGATGCAGCGGCTTGACATCCAACATGAAGACATACATATGAAGTTGTTTATGTACTCTCTTTAGGGATATGTTCATGTGTGGTATCATTCTCTTGAACCTTCTAGCATTTCTTCACTCAAGGAGTTTCATGCTGCTTTAAATATTCATTGTCAAAAATTTTATTCCTATGAGTTAATTTGTCATAGCTGTTGTGAGGACTATAAAGACTATGTTCATGATATAATTGATTCTTATGAAGGATGTGATAATGAAGAATATTCCTTGGATGAGGAATCATCTCTTTCTCTTCTCTGTTCATCTACATCATATGGAAATTTTATTTGTTGTTTTAATAAGGAAAATGCAGAAATTGAGTATGTTCTAGAAACTGATACTCTTTCTAGCCCTATCTCTAAAAGACATAGATATGAGAAACCTATATTTGACTCATGTGGTGATGATAAGATATTTCTTCTTGGATTGAATCTTGAAAGACAACCTTTTTTTAATAATGAAGAATAATTTTCTCATGCTGGCCAGAAAATATCTCTTGATATGTCATTCAAGACTCCTCCTTTATTTGATCATTATGGAGACAATGATGAAGATGCTAAGGTATTTTTTATCCTGGAAGAAAAAATAATTAGCAACCATCCTTCTAATGAAAATGAAAACTTTTACCAAGAGAAACATGTTAAAGATCAACATCCATTCATTGATATACATGAGGAGATTTCTTACAAAGAACTAGCAGATGTTTTCAGAAAAGATAAAAGGAGAGTGGATAAACAATCTACATCAGAAATTCATTCACTTGGACTAGCAATAGACATTCAACCATATGTGAGAAGCTGTAAAGCAGAGTAGGTGTTTTGTTATCAACTCAATAATTTTTATCACCTATTTTATGACCCTATAGGGGAGTACATGGAGTTTCATTTACTCAATGTATTGAAGCCTTCAAGATTTTCCATACCTTCAACTTTGGGAGGAAATATGAAAAATGTAATTAATTTGTTGTCACAGTTTTATTATTTCTTGTTGATCAGTGGTAGAGTAAGAAATTTTTTAGTTAGGAAGTTACTTGGGTGGCTATAGTGGAAGTTTGTTTTCACTTGAGCATTGTAAAGTTCAGTTAGAGTAGGGTCTTGTATATAAATAAGCACGTGTGCAAGAATTTCAGTTTTCATTTTGGTTTTAGTATTTGAATAAGTGACCCCATATCCCTAGGATAAGACACTGAATATGCTTGATCTTGGAAACTCACAGGGAGAATACCATCCCCTGTGGAGCCAAAATGTTATCACATAAAGTTGTCATGGGTCATATGCAGTTATTGTTAAGACCTAGGTATACACCTTTGCCGAGTCTCTCTCTTTTTTGCATGCCTTCCTTTGAGTTTTTCCTCTTTTGGTTGATAAATACTGTCTGGTCAAGTATGTTGTATGCACAGGGAAAAGCTATCAGAAAAATACAACATTCAGAGTAGTCCATTTTGGGCTTGAAATAGAAGAAAAAAACGGGTTCAATTTTCAGCCGTAAGATCTGAGTGAGAGAAATATCAGTCGTTAGATCAAAAAAAGATTAAGTCACGACCGCCAGAGATCATTGGAGAGAGATCTATGGTGGGGAGGCATTGCGGGGATCAGCAAGCAAATTAAAGTTTCTGCAAGTTGATCTTTCTGGATCAATAGATCGATGGTTCATATCGATATCGCTACGAACGAGCATCTTCGCATAGAGGGGATTGGGATGGAAATTAAAGTTTGTGCAAGTTGTGAGCCCACAATCGCTCATGGAAATTGACCTTCAAGTAGGGGACACGTGTCATGCGATCTCGTACTCTGGGAGGAAGCAAGCATAATCTAAATGAGTAAAGGAATCCCAAAGCCTTGAAGCCTAGAGTTCATCTAGACCATCCATCAACAAGGACATGCGACGCTAGATCTCTCACTTCAGAAACTTAGCACTTCAGAGGATTGTGTGAGAAAGAAGAAGAAAACCCCCGAAGTTGGAACTCCCAAAGTGAATCTCGGTCATCCAAATCAAGAGGCCACGTGCAGGCATGTCTAAAAATTTGGAAATAAGACACTTCAGAGGATTGCGTGGGCAAGAGGAAGAAAACTCCCGATGCCTAAAGTTCCAAATTAAGTCTCTATCGTCCAAATCAAGAGGCCACATGAAGGCATATATAGCACTTCATAAATATGACACTTCAGAGGATTGCACGACCAAGCAGAAGAAAAATCTTGAAGCTTGAAATCCCAAAGTAAATCTTGGTTGTCCAAAACAAGAGTACACCTGGAGGTAGATCTCTCACTTCGAAGATATGACACTCTAGAGGATTGTAATAACTATGTATTGAAAATGCTCGAAGCCTGAACTCCCGAAGTAATTATGGACCGTTGATCTCAAATCAACAAGAACCGTTGATCTTTGCAGTAGGTAAGAAAGGAATATCACCCAAATATTCAAGTTCCGAAGACACATGGCACTCATCTATTAGTAGTTGTGACAATACAGATCAATGACCACACTTCATTGCAGGGACAGAAAGTGCTCGAGCGATAAAATCTTAGAGCAGACCCGCAATCAAAACCATGGTATAGAAAAAGAGGTACATGGAAGTTGGTGGTGGATTGCGGGGGTCTAAGTGGTGTGGACCCAAACCTGCCTTGGAAACGTTTTCAATCACATTCTTATATACAGTCCGATCTGAGAGCAGTGTGTGGAAACAAACTAGGTGTTAGGCCTCATCCTAATCCTGAGGATAAATTAGTCAATGAAAGAAGGATTGGTGGTTGAATCCTCAATTACCTCCTTAAATGGAAGCATGGAGGGTCTGGCCGAGGAGACAGAAAGTTGTCATCCCTAAGTACCACAAAGGGTAGTTTCTCCTGCACACCCATAATGACCAGAGTCTCCTTCTGAAAGAAAGAACAAGACAACAAGAGAAGACACACAACACTGTAAAAGAGGCACCCAAGCAACAAGACATGCCTATTGTTTTGACTATAAATACATCAGATGAATGATATGCAGCATGAGAGGGGGTGTTCGGCCCAAGACCAAAGGAGTTTTTTAGAAACGTTTATGACTATATATTTCAGTTTATAAGTTGGAGGGGCATGTAACTATAAATTTTATTGTTATTGAAGACTCGTATGAGTTGTTTCATCATATTTGTCTTCTATGTTCTCTATTCTATTCTTCATCTTGTCTGAATATAATTGTTGATTTTAAGGATTAAAATTTTCCTTTGGTTTATAGATTCCTGATGCGGTAGAGGATCTGCTGTATGGTTTCCTATTTATCATTGTTTACTTTTCAAACACATCTCAGTTCTATTCTTCATCTTGTTTGAATGTATTGTTGATTTTAAGGATTAAAATTTGTCTTTGATCGATAGATTCTTGATGCAGTAGAGGATATGATGTAATCTTGCCTATCTATAATTGTTTACCATTCAGACACATCTAAATTCTCTTCGTAGAGAGGATCTCTGCTTAGAGAATATTCATCTTTATGTTATTCTCTTATTTTTCTCTCCATCACTATACAAATATTTTTTCTAATAGGGAGCATAAATTCCTTCGATGAGCAGACTATTTATGACTCCATATCCTAATGGTCCATCATTGATCTACAATAATATATGTTGTCTTTTCCTTTCTTTAAAGTCTTGCAGATCCACCTACTTAAACCATTTTAATCCATTTACATTTTGACGGGCACTGGGCTTATCCTCTTGTAGTCCGAGGGTGTTTCTCAGTGCTAACATAATGAAGCGAAGAAAGATAAGTAAGCTAATATTTTCGAGATCACATTTGTTTGACACCCATAGGATACTTTGTATCACTTGTGATCCTAAATAGTCCAAGAACATTAGGGAATCTGTCATGAAGCCTTGCAGCGTAACACACACTCCATATCAACTTTGTGTAACAGAGGAAGTAGAAGCGAAAGTCACAGCGTTTGGTTTTCATGCCCTCGGGAAAATAGGGAGGAGTCATTGTTTGGTCCTCACACAAGGGTATTTGGGAGGGATCCTCCTCTTATCTTATTGTCGAGAGGTTGAGAACCAGGTGTGGCCTGTAAGGCCTGGCTATTTCTCATGCTTGCAATAGCTCATAAGGAATTATGGGATAAACCTGAAACGAGTACTCTTCTTTGTTTTTTCTTCTTCTTGGAGAATTGAATTGATAAACCCATCATCATCATCATCATCATAGACATAGAATTGGGTTTGTTTCCATTATTATTCATTGTAATTTCATCCATATTCGATCTGAGCTCTCTGTGCATATGCCTCATCTTCTATAGAATCTCAACTTCTTTTGCAGGATTGGAAGAATCCAAGGGTAGATGTGAATAAATGAATGTGTGGAAGTGAGAAGCATAAAAGTACTATGATAAGGTATACATGTATTCATTCAGTGAACTTGTGTTATAACATGTGGTAAAAATTCTTGGATATATAAGGTATAGGAACAAACTTCATCATAGAACAATCAATACTTACCAGGAAGTGGATAGACTGCATGATTTATTGGGCACTGTGAAAAACACTTAATGACACAATTTCTTCACATTGTGCTACTCCTTAACACAATTAACTTAGAAACACAACAAAATCTCAAAATACACATGAATTTATCAACAAAAAAAATCCTTGATATATATTGAGAAATTTGACACTACGTGCTAATGCAAAATACAGTAAATTTCACAAGCTTCATCTCCAACAACTTCTGTTGAATTTACAGACACAAAGATTGTGCTCTCAGACTTCTTTGGCTACTATTTTCTTCTTCTTGAATTTGTTCTTTCTACCTCTGTACATGTGTATATTGACTGACTATAGACTCAGACATATAAAGACTACAAGTGAGACTTCTTACATAGGCTAATTAACTTAACATTTAAGACACAAATAAGTACAATTGACTCTTACCAACTTAAATTGTCTCGAGAAAGATTAATATCAACTTCATTTAATAAGACTCCTGCTTGTCGACTGACTAAACTGAGTTTGAGTAAACTTGTGACTTTATATTTGCAGAATGACTGAAGACTAACTAACTAACTGACAAATCGGCTGAGACATAAAGCTCACTGACCTGTAATTATTATTTCCAACACTCCCCCTTAATTATAAGCAGGTGGGATTTACATGACACAAAGATTTACATAAAAAATTGAATTGACATTCACTCTCACTCATCTGTTACTATGCAGACTCCCATACTACTTTGCAGATGTTGAAATGAATCTCTCGCTAAAGATTTTATAAATTTGTTTGCGACTTTTTGTTTTGACCTGCGAAATTCTCAACGGATCTCTTTGTTATTTATCAATTCTTTGATAAAATGATACCTAGTATCAATATGCTTGGTTTTCTTATGAAACACATGATTCTTTGATAACATGATCGCTTAATTGTTGTCACAAAATATTGTTGTTGGTTTCTATTGTTCTTGCAACATATATTCTAACATTCTTCTCATCCAAACTGCTTGACAAGTTGCGCTTATAGTTGCGATGTACTCTGCTTATGTTGAAGAGAGTCACAATGGGTTGCTTCCTTGATGCACATGATACCATACATGTTCCAAAATCAAATGTGTACCCATAGGTACTTTTTCTATCATCTATGTTGCCTCCACAATCATTGTTAGTGTATCTAATAAGTTTAAAATCTTCTGAAGTAGAATACTTGATGCCAAAATCTTTTTTCCATTTACATATCTCAGAATATTTTTTCCTACCTTCCAATGTGATTCTTTTGGAGTTTCCATGAACCTTGAAATTATACTTACTCCATACATAATATGAGGTCTTGTTGTTGTTAGATACATAAGACTTCCTACCATTATTTTAAACAAAGTGGGATCCACCTTGGACCCTTCATCTTCCTTGCTTAACTGCAATCCTATTATGACAGGTGTTCGGGTTACTTTGGAATTTATCATGTTGAATCTTTTCAATATTGCATGTGCATACCTATATTGTGAGATAAATATACCAGTTTTGGACTGGTGAACTTCAATACCAAGAAAATATCTCATAAGCCCTAAATAAGCCATTTAAAATCCATCCTTCATGACTGAATTAAATTCTTCGATGCCAAAATCACATGTAAAAATAAAAGCATCCACATATAAAAAAATAGTTAACATGTTACCTTGTTGATTTTCTTTGATGTATAGTGTTATCTCACATGCACTTCTTCTAAATTCATTATGTGTGAAATATGTTTCTATGCGACTGTACCAAGATCTAGGAGATTTATTTAATCCATATAGTCATTTCCTTAATATGTATACTTTGTGTTCATTTCCTCGAACCTCATAGCCTTGTGTCTGTTCCACATACACTTTTTCTTCTTCTAAATGCCCATTCAAAAATTCTGACTTTACATCCATTTGGTAAATTGGCTGCTTGTTCTACGCAGAAATGGAGAACATAGTTCTAACTATGTCCATGCGTGCAACTGGTGCAAATGTTTTATTGAAATCAATTCTAGGTTGTTGTGTAAAACCTCTTTCAACTAACCTTTCTTTGTGCTTCTGCACATTTCCTTTTGCATCTTTCTTGGTTTTATAAATCCAATTGACACTTATTACATCCTTATCTTTAGGTACATCAACTAATTTCCATGTCTAATTGTTCTCTATGCTTTTAATTTCTTCATTCATGGCTTGAGCCCATACATCATCTTTGACAATTTCTTCAAAGGTTAATGGATAATCTATTTGTGAAAATAGAGTGGAAAATGAAAATGAATATGTTGTGTCCTCATTATATTGTCGCACAGACTCCTTGTCTTTCTTGGTAATAGACTTTCTAATGTTGGATCTAGAAATGTAGAACTACTCAGACGATTTGCTGGAGTTTGTTTCATTTTTGGTGTAGACTGCACACCTACTGATCTTACTGGAGTAGTTAATGTTGTGCTTTGTGTCACAGTGCCAGGTGTAGAAGGGACTGTGCACTAACTTGTACATGGTGTTTGAACCAATTCATATTCTGTGTCATCATGCTCAATAACATCAATAATTCTGACTGTATTTTCTATGCTTCCATCCCATGCTTCATTCTCCATGAATTGAACATCGCGACTGATTATGAATTTCTTTGCAATAGGATCATACAACTTGTATGCTTATGTATCTTTAGAATACCCCAAAAATATACATTTATGTCATTTTTTGTTCAACTTCTTTCTCAACTCATGTGGAACATGTGCATATGTGACACATCCAACAACTTTTAAGTGCACCATATTATGTTTCAAACATGTCCAGTCTTCTTGAGGAACTCTGTTTTTAACACTCTTTGTCGGACATATGTTCATAATGTATATTGAAGTTGCTACTACCTCATCCCAATACTCATTTGAAAAATGGTTGGTTGCCAACATACTGTGTGCCATTTCCATGATTGTTATGTTCTTTCTCTTTGCAACACCATTATGTTGTGTATACCGTGCAGTGAATTTCTTGTAGATGCCATAATCTTTAAAAAATTTCTAAAATTCTCTAGAGATATATTATCCTCCTCTGTAAGTTCTTAGAACCTTGATGTAATAACCGCTTTGCTTCCCACAAGTGATTTGAATTGCTGAAAACAACCTAATGCCTCAGATTTATGTTTTAGGAAATAAATCCATGTTTTTCTTGAGAAATCATCAATAAGTGTCAGAAAATATGTACTTCCCCCTATAGATGGAGTTTGCATTAGTCCACAAATTTCTAAATGTACTACTTCTAGTGGATCTTTTGATCTATATGACTTTCCAACTAGGAATGATTCTCTATGTTGCTTTCCAAAGATACAACCTTTACATATTGTTTTTGGATTTTCAATCAATGGCAATCCTTTTACCATATACTTTGTGTGTAGCGACTTCATACCTCAAAAGTTCAAATGTCTAAATTTAAAATTCCATAGCCAAGAATAATATTGTACTTTAGTTTGGAATCATGCTTGCATATTTGCGCCATCTTCTTCTTTCTTGGTACTGCGTGCACTAGTGTTTTCTTCTTCAGAACTATGTGCACTTTATGTTGTAAATGCAATGTCAGACTACACATCTTTTGATTTACCAACAACCTGCGATGTATTTCTCTTCTTGGTTGGTTTCAATGTCAATGGAAACATTATGTTGCTTATTATCTGGATTATTGTAATAAGATGATTTCTTGGATATCTGTCCATAATCACGCAATGATTATCTTCCATGTAGATTATGTATCATTTCTGTAACAACCATCTTTTGCTCATCAAATTATGCTTCAGACTAGAAACATAATATACATAAAGCATAAAATTTTGTTCTCCTTTTTTAGTTAAAATGTTTGTAATTCCTTTACCTAAGACAATGACTTGGATATCTGCTCCAAGTGTAACTTTGTTTGGACTAACTCATCCAAACTAGAGAACAACTCTAAGTTTCTTTTCATTTGGTTATTGCAACCTGAATATAAATATCATATGTCACATGGAATTTCTTGAGAAACATTGCATTCTACTGGTGATACTATAGGCATTGTTTTAGCGCATGCCATAAACATAGGATTGGTTTGGTTATTTGTGTTGTTTGACTGATCTTGTCCTTTCTTATTTTGATTATATTGTCTATTCCTGTAGTCTATGCATAATGTACATAATTTTTATAGTAATTGTAGTGAATATTTGATTTTTCAGTTCTCTAACCACTTGGATGACTGTTTTTTGACTTTTTCCTCTTCCACCAACATTTCCAGGACTTATACTATGTCAACCTTTGACAAAAATTCCTTCTCTGCTGATCCGAAAAGATATTTTACATGACTATGGTTGATTTATTAATGCATGTGTTAATTAACCAATTAGGAATATGAATGAAAGATGAATAATTATGACAACCATATAAACATGTACGGAACTTAAATGAAGCATAAACAACAATGTGATAACAGAGTTCGACAATCTCGCCTACATCTCCGGGCCTTTGTCTTAGTGGGTGAGGCTTTCTTATTTATGTTCAAAGCTAAATAAGTACATCACAATAGTGAAAAAAGGTTACAAAACTGATCTAGTCTTTTTCTACCAGATCTCTATAACCCAACAAAAGAAACAAAACTGAAATCGGATGATCGAAGCTCCCAGAAATGGTTGTTATCAGACTAATCGATAGGTGTGGACACTAACTGATCTCCCTAGATCCACCTAGATCTAGAACAAAACACACCATAACATGACGCTTTTCTTAAGTTTTAAATATTGAATTTATTAACTAAAGAGGGATAGGTGACATACCGTTTAAATGTCGCTTCCTCTCGCCATCGCCATCCTAGCTCCGTTCCAACGCTCATACAATGATGAACCTGCAAAATACCACAACCAACCAAAGTGATAGTAATAGCATAAACTCAATATAAACCTATGTATGTGATCAAGGAATCATACAATAAAGCACAACAAGCTTTATAGGAAAGAATCATATTATTGTATCATATTAAATGTGAAAGAGAGATTACAACCATGGCCTTGATGTCGTAAGGTCCCTTCCAACTGTCCTTCGTTCCCCGCACACTTCCACTCCAAGAATTTTGAGAGAATAGATCTGATACTACTCACAATCTATCTTGACAAAGAAAAACTCAAAGACACTCCAACCAAGCTGATAATTCCAAGCCAAATCCAACTTAGCCAATTCCAAAAGTTCCAAGCTAAACAAAGCTAACTTTCTCCATGAGAACTCCTCTCCTTTTATAATTTGAAGAGGATAAGGTGAGGAGGATAGGATGATCCCACTAAATCATGAAAGCGAGTAAGATCCAAACCATTCGGATGCCACCTCACCATAGAAGTTTCTCCTTCTAGAAGATTTGAGAAAACACTTGTTTTTCCCATGTGTAGGAATTCTCACACCCTGCCTATAGAGAAACCTGCAAACATCTCGCACCCTAGCTATGGTGCAACCTATGAGAATTAGGCATTCTCGCACCCTGCCTATATAGCAACCTGCGAACATCCTTTTTTATGGGGTTTTTACAAAGGAAAATGCAACCTCTTTTCTTAGGGAAAGTTCTTCTTCCTTCCTTCTTCAGGAACTCAAGCCACTGACCCCTCTGAAGGCAACATATAGGTTTACATCATTAACGATCATAGGGATGAAGAAAATAATGTGTAACAATGGCCCGCAAAGGTGCGCTCCTCAACAAATTCCCTTCATAAAAATGGCTTTGGATTGGAAAATATTCAGCATAAACCTTCTATGAATGTCCTCCCATGGCCTCAAGAAGGGATGGTTTATATAGATTTGAATTTGGTAACCATCTCCCAGCTTCCTCCCAATATCTGGCCTAAAAAAGGACCCAATATCCCCAAAAAAGGGCTAAACATCTCCAAAACTATCTATAAAATCAATAAAAATCTTATAATATGGTTAAAAAACAACTATCTGCACATAATTTGGGCACAACCGCTAAATGTTTGTCCCCTAGACATATAAGGCACATTCATGTGGCCATGCGCTCAACTGTTGGTGCGATGCCCCCCTCCAAAGCTACTCCTGGTTACGTGTATGGCCCATGTGGCCAAGTCCTAGACACCATGTGCCCGCAACGATAAGATCCCAAAGGATTAGCCCTTGGTTGGAGGGCTAGGCCGATCAACCAGGGATAACCTTATCCATCTGGGTCAGGATCTATCTATGGAGTCTAGTTCATATGCATTAACATTGAGACCCGAGGGGGCTATCCCCTATCCACCTCCACGCCGAACTTTACAAGGACTAGTCGTGTGGTGGATGTTTATAGAACCGGGTTTGGGGATAGACCCCAACCCTTTCTTCCTCCACTCGGACACAATTGAAAACATAAATATAAATCAATCCCTTTGTATAACAAGCAACAAATGCATTCGGGTTGGCTAGTCCAGCCCTGCCAAACCTTATCCCGGTGGGAGGTCATGCATTTGATTCCAGTGGAGAACCAAGAAATTTTGCAAACCATGAACGAGCCAATCCATGGGTGTCACGTGGTAACCCACATCTAGGCCATGTGGCACCATTCCATAGGAGATCTAAATTCCATGTGTCAACTTCTCATTGGTCCATCTATTTTCCACATGTCTACCTTATCATCTTACTCTCCCAATCACTATCTGCCATGTGTCACCGTATGGGCATGCCACATCATCTATACGGGCATGCCATGTGTCACCCTTGTAGTGGTGACACATGTCACCCCCAGATTAGTCCACCTGTCTTTCCACGTCAGCGTCCGTATGCACAGTCAGTCTACCACATGTCACCTCCAGAAGTTGCCAATTGTGCCTGCCGTGTCAGTTGTATGTCCTACAGCTTCCACATGGCACTGTACAAAATGTACAGACTGTACAATGATCATTTTTTTCTTGTTTGGAAAAATGAACATATCGCCATAACTTGAGAATACAAAGTCTGTTTGATATCATTCAGGTTGTGTTGGGTTTGTATCGACGAGGCCTATGCACATGTTTGTTTTCAAGCCATTCTAAGACAAAAACAATTTAGGCCTTTCTGAGCCCCATCAAGCTCTTGGATCCGATTCTACATCACACCTCCCCACTAAAGGATATTTTGGTCCCCAAAAGGTTACTGACCAGTCATCAAGCTCGGGATAGACCACCCGGATTATTCTCTGTCTTTGAACTCTATCCTATGCACCTGTCTCATCAAGATCATTTGTAACATAGTCATGATAACCGATAGCATATTGTTAGCCATTTGAACCTTGTCACATCTTACTTAAACTACTATCATCCATGTAGACAACATTACTAATGATAGCATAAAAAATATGACTGCAAATGAGCTGATATGTTTATAATACTTGCATGACATTAGCTTTTCTCGAAGCAAACTGTGATTGATTTTCCCTTCTACAATCATCCCCTATTTTTTCTTAAGATTGATTACTTGATTTGAAACAATTATAGTTGTGTTGCTTGCTTGATCTTCCTTTCTTTATTGTTCCATAGTTTGAGTAGTTTTTGTTATGAGGAAAATCTCTCTATGGCTAGGGTGAACCACAACAGACAGGTATGACTGCAAAAATCAACTCAATTCCAGCATACGCTATATAAACTAATGTGAAAGAGAGATAAGAAAGAGGCCCACCTCATCCAAACATTTGATGATGTCCACCATTGAGCACTTTGACCCAAATATTTATACCTGCAACAAGTTCTCAACAAACAACAAAGGCAAGCATATAGAGATGATATAACAGGTTAGCACATTAGATATCATAATTCATCAATATACAAAACAAACATTCCCATGGATCATAACACATATATTTTAAAGATGTCAATTAAATGAGAAAGGAGTATTTCTAATAATAAATGATCAACATAAGTGAAACATTACAGACTTCCATGTTGGCACAGTTCAAAACCAAGAAACCGAGTTCCTTCCAACTGGGCCTCCACCTCTTCAATCCTCTACCAAAGGAAAGCTCATATAAGGGAGGCAAAGAGGTTCTCCATCAATAAGGGAAGCGTTTGGGGCCTGGACACTATGTTGAGACTTAAAGGACAAAGGGATGTAGTCTCAATAATGAAGTAATAATTTCTCTAGAGTAACTTTGCTCTCAAAGTTGAATTCTCCCTCCTTTTCCATAGCTCGAAATTGGATTCTTTATAGCATTCAAAATGCAATTGAAGGGCTGAGTCAAAATGTTTCTAGTATGTGGAAGGACAAGGATCAGATATATCGTGTCATGACATGGAAACTCGACATTTAATTTTTATTTTCTTGCACAAATCCCTATGTACACATGATGTAGTAGAGTAGCCAACGTATATGATTTCTTTATAGCTTGTAAGGTGTGTACAAGTGGAAAAATATTTATTTTTGTCTTTGGATTCATCAATCAATGAAACTAAGTTTGCATAGGGGAATGGGACAAGGCCCTCTCTGCAATATTTCATAGGGTGAGGAAAATATTTCTCTAACAGATGCCCCCTAATGTATCAGGTCAGAGGAGAATCTGCGATGGTCGAAATACATTATAAATAACCCATAAGTGGAGTGGTAGAGGACTAGCTGGACGAACTCAATTGCTCATTACATTATGCACTGACTTTGCATACATGGCTGCCAAGAATACATTCTAGATCCATGTGAAAAATATACCAAATACATGTTTTTGGCCATGACTACGAAAATACAAATGAGGTTACATGCCAATAGTAATCATAGTCATGAACAAGGCACAATAAAACCAGTCTCAAAATCAATCTGAAGATATTTGTATAGCATGGGGTACAATCTGATATCCCATGATCACTGAAGTCATATAGTTACTGGTCCAATGAAAAGGAAACAACTCAGGAAAGTTGTGGCCACATAGTGATGTCTTCAAGTCTTCTACATAATCTGCCAAAGGTGCAATTCTACATCATGTGAATAAAGGAGTTGAGGTTGAACACAATGAGACATTGTTTGATTATTGGTCATTGATGTATACCATTAACAAACATGAGACAACCTACCAATAATGAAAGTAGGTATCAATGCATCTAGTACATTCTTACAAGTTTGAATAGAGGAGTCAATGTCGAACACCTGAAGTATCCATCGATCATGAGACATTAATGTATTCCCAACTGTCAATGGTGAGAGAGCCTACCACTAATGATTGCAAGCCTCAAGGTACTCATAAGACTCTAGGCCTCATTTCCAGAATAAATGGGTTGATGTCGATGGAAAGAGACCCCCTGAAAGGAGAGAATTAAGGAATGTCTCATCAGTCAGCATGAGGTACAGAGTAGGAGCTTCATGATTTAGTGGAAATTGGACAAAGAACAAGTTCACAAACCAATGACCTTGTGCGTATTTCGCGTGTGCCAAGTGCAAGCGGTACACAAAAAATACCCTCTGAATAGAATCCAATGTTTAAAAATGATGACAAAGGCGAGGGAACTACCAATAAGGATAATGGAATCCAAGACACTGCATGAATACCAATGTGTGAATACATGTCTTGTCGTCAAACACAAGGGAAACCACCCATTCAATGACCAATGATGAAATGTTGATTGTTGGGTTCAAGGTGACCTACCAATGATGAAAGTAGGGCCAGGGTGCTTGATAGGATAAAAGTATCATGTGATTCTCAGACAAACTGAGGGCATGGTTGACATGCAAACTCAAGAGTTCTGAGGATTGGACAATACAGTTTGATAGACTTCCTTTGAACAAGGGCATGAGACATATGGTGGACTCTGGCATCATAGACCCAATGATTAAATCATGAGATGCAAGAGGCTTCAATGAAGTTCTATGTAGGGACTGGAAGAGTAACTAGTCGGTAGAGAAGACTTTGTAACAAGCTTAACTTCCTAAGGCCATGCTAAGCCAAAAATTATTGTGAATGGACTCAAATAACTTTGTGCTTTGTTCAAAGGTGACATGATCGCTACTGATATAAGATAATACTCCCTTCCCGACCATATTTTTTGTTTTTTGAAAACAAACTAATGCTATGATACAGAGGAGGAAACCAGTGTCACAAGTAAGAAAAACTAGTTCCAACAGTGGAACATACCTATGCTTGATGCAAGGAAGTGCATGCAGGAGATGGACACTCGGGGAATGTTCCCTCCTAGGTATAGGTTGTCAAATTGCGAACAATATAAACAAGTCTCTTCTTGGTTGAGGATGAAAATCTACTGAGGCAAACGGTCTATAACACAAAGCGAGAACTGACTATAGGCTCAATACTGCAAGCAGGGACATGAGATGCAATCACAACTTAACGCCAAAAAATGTCCTTTTTTTATGTCTTTTAGTATTCTTGGTGTGAAAAAGGGATAAACTTGTGCCAAGTAGACGTCTTTTCAAATCCAATTTACGAGTGTGAAAACGACAAGTTGACTCGACGATATTTTCTATTTTTGGTAATGAGTCAAAAAATATCTTAACAAATACTCATGAACTTTCAAATCCAATTTAACGAGTGTGAAAGGGAAAAATAACTTGACAATCTTTTCGCTTTTTAAAGATGAGATGGAAAAGAGATTAAATTAAACTCGTGGATGCTATTCTAGTCAGTATGTAAGGAGGGAGGCCAAGGCTCCCATACTGGCCTTCTACGGAATGTCAGTATCTCACGAATAACTAGCATAAGCTTGGGGAAACCCAAAGCTCTCCAAGTCGAAGAGGATAAAGCACTAACCGAGGATATAGTCTTTGTGATAGATAAGATAATGTCTCTTAATGGAAAATACATAGGTGGGGGTATTGGATACCCCATGGGACTATATGTAATATACCAGATATAAAAAGTATGCAAAACATAAATAAAATGCTAGAAATGGCAGAATAAAAAGGATATAACCAGAACAATCACCACAATAGCACTAAAATGATATAAGAATAACACCAGAAATAACACTTTGATTCTGAAAGCAATATTCATGAGCCTCTTCGAGTAGGCAACCTCCATTTGAGTAGACCTCTATTACAATAATATCCAAGCTAGGGTTCTCATACCCTCGACTCCTATTTATACTAAATATGTCTATCAAAGGAAGCATCTAGAGGAAGATCCTTCTAGAAGCAAAAGCTTCTATTAGGTCTTCTTACATTCGACTTATTGTATTTTATTGCAAGGCCTTAGTAATATTGACCTTTATTATATCCGAATATATTGTTCTACCTATGTGAAGGTTAGGACCCTAACATGTCCTCCCCCTTAAAAACAACCTTGTCTTCAAGGCTTGAGATGTGGAAATTGCTGCAGAATGGTAGCTGGTTCCCAAGTGGCATATGCTGGAGTTGTATCTTTCCACTGGACTAACACTTCCTTGATGGTTCTTTGATGCAAGCGACGCTCACACTGGTCCAAAACTGCCTGTGCATGTAGCCAAATGGATCCTTCTTCGACTAACTCGGGAAGGTTGGTTTGAATCTGGCACTTAGTTCCATTCACCTTCTTTAAGCATGAAACATGAAAAACATGATGTATCTTCAAATGACTCGGCAAAGATAACTGATAGGCCACTTGTCCAAAATGCTTGAGAATGGTATAAGGGCCATAAAATTTGGGCACTATGTTCTGGAAATGCTCAGCCTTGACGGAATTTTTCTTGTAAGGTTGCAGTCGAAGAAACACCTTATCTCCTTCTGCAAATTGACATTCAGAGTGAGCTTGATCTACTTGTTGTTTCATGTGATTTTGTGCCATGACCAAATTCTCTTTGAGGGTATGAAGAATAGCCTCTTGAACTGTAAGTGTTTGGTCAACCTCATGGACCTTCGAGACACCAGGTAGGTATGAGAGAATTGAAGGTGGCTTCTGTCCATATACCGCTTCAAAAGGAGTCATGTGTGTAGCTGTATGGTATGAAGTATTGTACCACCATTCAACTAGGGGTAACCATTGAGCCCACTATTTTTTATTTTCCAAGGAAAAACACCTCAAATATGTTTCCAAACACTTGTTGACAACTTACGTTTGACCATCAGTCTAGGGATGATAAGTTGTGTTGAGATGCAATTGGGTGCCTTGTAGCTTGAACAATTCTTGCCAAAAATTGCTTGTGAAAGTTGGGTCGCGATCATAAATAATAGAGTGCGGCATGCCATGAAGCTTGAAGACCTGATCCATGAAAATTTGTGCCACCTTGGATGTTGTAAACGGGTGTTGAAGAGCACAGAAATGAGCATACTTGGAAAGGCAATCAAAAACCACCATGATGACTGATTTAGTCCCCGATTTGGGTAAGCCTGTAATAAAATCCATAGAGATATCCCTCCAAATAGTAGGTGGAAACATAAGCGGTTGTAGTGTTCCTGGAGATTTGACTATTTCTCCATTGTTGCATTGACAGACATCACATTCAACAAAAAAATTGTGAATGTCCTATTTCATACCATCCCAGAAAAAAGAACGTTTGACCCTATCATAGGTTTTGGTGAACCCTGAGTGCCCCACTATGGGTGTAGCATAAAGATCATAACGTATTGTGGATTTAAGATTTGATTATTTACTTAAATACAAA
The DNA here is from genome assembly GCA_009831015.1 of Picea engelmannii. Taxonomy (NCBI): domain Eukaryota; kingdom Viridiplantae; phylum Streptophyta; class Pinopsida; order Pinales; family Pinaceae; genus Picea; species Picea engelmannii. Next base: position 404,071 of record ML784640.1, on the reverse strand, counting down.
CGAACTTTGTATCGAAGCTCATCAAGGAGCCAAGAGTACCCTGGGGAAGTTGGAGCATTGGACTGCAATTATTGGATCATATGCGAACTTTTGGGATCTTGTAGCCATTCCTGGTGAACGGCTTGGAGTCAATCTGGTACAATGAAGGAAAGCGAAAAAAGGGATTCTTCATCTTCATATTTTTGGGAAAGTGCATCCACAACCACATTGTCTATTCTTTTCTTGTAAATGATCTCATAATCATATCCAAAGAGCTTAGTCACCCATTTTTGTTGGTCCGGTGAGGAAATGCATTGTTCCAGAAAATACTTGAGGCTTTGATGGTCTATCTTAATTTGGAAGCGTTGCCCCAATAGATAAGGGTGCCATAGATCAACGACATGCAAAATAGCCAACATTTCATTTTGATAGATTGATTTGCCGAGATGTCTTTTAGATAGTTGCTTGCTGGTGAAGGCCAAAGGCCAACCCTCTTGCATAAGGACATCACCAATTCCTTTCCCTGAAGCATCACATTCCAAGACAAAGGTATTTGTGAAATTAGGAAGGGCCAGTACTAGAGTGGTGCACATGGCCATCTTCAAGGTTTGAAAATCTTGAGCAGCAGTTGGGGTCCAAGTGAACGAGTTATTTTTTAGGAGAGCAGTGAGAGGTGTTGCAATCTTTCCATAATTCTTAACGAACTTGCGGTAATAACCTGTTAAGCCCAGAAATCCACGCAATATTTTGAGAGTATTTGTGTGAGACCAGTCTTGCATAGCTTCAATCTTTTTAGGATCCACCCTAATGTTGTCCTTTCCAACCAAATGACCTAAGTACTCTACTTCTGAGGCGCCAAAAGAACATTTAGACTGTTTTAGGAAAAGTTGGTGCTGAGAGAGTAGATGGAGAACTTGATCCACATGAGCAAGATGGTCTGTCCAGGTTTTTCTATAGATGAGGATATCATCAAAGAAAACTAAGACAAAATGACGTAGAAAAGGATGGAAGACATGATTCATGAGGCTTTGGAAGGTGGAGGGGGAATTACACAAGCCAAAGGGCATGACCAAAAACTCATAGTTTCCCTCATGATTTCTAAAGGCAACCTTGGGAATGTCTGCCTCTTTCATACATATCTGTCGATAGCCCGAAAGAAGATTAAGTTTAGTAAATAATTGGGCGCCACTCAATTCATCTAAGAGGTCATCAATGACAGGAATGGGAAATTTGTCTTTAATGGTAAGTTTGTTGAGGGAAAGAAATTCAGGACACATTCGCCAAGAACCTTCTTTCTTCATGACCATGACCATAGGAGAAGAGTAAGGGATCATACTAGTGTGGATAATGGTTGTGTAATATACCAGATATAAAAAGAATGCAGAACAGAAATAAAATGCTAGAAATGACAGAATAACAGTAATATAACCAACATAATCTCCACAATAACATAGAAATGATATAAGAACAACAACAGAAATAACACTTTGATTCAGAAAGCAATGTTCACGGGCCTCTTTGAGGGGGAAACCTCCAGTTGAGCAACGCTCTGTTACAATAATCTCCAAGCTAGGGTTTTCATGCCCTCGACCCTTATTTATACTAAATATGTCTATCAAGAGAAGCATCTAGAGGAAGATCCTTCTAGAAGTGGAAGCTTCTATTAGGTCTTCTTACATCTGCCTTATTCTATTTTATTGAAAGGCCTTATTAATATTGACCTTTATTACATCCAAATATATTGATCTACCTATGTGCGGGTTAGGACCCTAACATGTCTGCCCCCTTAAAAACAACCTTGTTCTCTAGGCTTGAGATGTGGAAACTGTTGTAGAATGGAAGCTAGTTCCCAAGTGGCATCGACTGGAGTTGTATCTTTCCACTGGACTAACACTTCCTTGATGGTTTGTTGACGCAGGTGATGCTCATGCTGGTCCAAAAATGCTTCTGGATATAGCCAAATGGATCCTTCTTCAGCTAACTCGGGAAGGTTGGTTGGAATTTGGCACCTAGTTCCAATCACCTTATTTAAGCATGAAACATGAAAAATAGGATGTAGCTTTGACTGACTGGGCAGAGCTAACTGATAGGCGACTTGTCCCACATGCTTGAGAAATGTATAAGGACCATAAAATTTGGGCGCTAGCTTCTAACACTGCTCAACCTTGAGGGAAATTTTCTTGTGTGGTTGTATTCGCAGAAACACCTGATCCCCTTCTGCAAATTGACATTCAGAGCGACCTTGATCTACTTATTGCTTCATGCGATTCTGTGCCATGACCAAGTTCTCTTTAAGGGTACAAAGAATATCTTCTCAAACTGTAAGTGTTTGGTCAACCACCTGGACCTTCAAGGTACCCGGTAGGTATGAGGGAACTGAAGGGGGCTTCTATCCATATACTGCTTCAAAAGGAGTCATGCATGTAGTTGTATGGTAGGAAGTGTTGTACTACCATTCAGCTAGGGGTAACCATTGAGCCCACTGATTTTCCTTTTCAGAGGGAAAACATGTTAGATATGTTTCCAAAAACTTGTTGACAAGTTCCATTTGACCATTATTCTGGCGATGATAAGTTGTGATTAGATGCAATTGCGTGCCCTGTAGATTAAATATTTCTTGCCAAAAATTGCTTGTGAAAGTTGGGTCACGATCATAAACAATAGAGTGCAACATGCCGTGAAGCTTGAAGACCTGGTCCATGAAAATTTGAGCCACCGTGGATGTAGTAAATGGGTGTTGAAGAGCACAGAAATGAGCATACATGGAAAGGTGATCCACAACCACCATTATGACTGATTTATTTCCTGATTTGGGTAAGCCGGTAATAAAGTCCATAGAGATATCCTTCAAAATAGCAGGTGGAATTGGAAGCGGTTGTAGTGTGCTCGGAGATTTGACTGTTTCTCCCTTGTTGCGTTGACACACCCCACATTCAATGACAAAATTATGGATGTCCTGTTTCATACCATCCCAGAAGAAAGAATGTTTGACCCTGTCATAGGTTTTGGTGAACCCGGAGTGCCCCACTGTGGGTGTAGCATGAAGCTCAGAAAGTACCGTGGATTTAAGCTTTGATTGTTTAATTAAATACAAACAACATTTGTATTGAAGCCCATCCTAGAGCCAAGAGTACCTTGGGGGAGCTGGAGCATTGGTTTGCAATTGCTGGATCAGATGCAAACTTTTGGGATCTTGTAGCCATTCCTGGTGCACAGCTTGGAGCTAATCTGGTACAATGAAGGAAATATACAAAAGGGATTCTTCTTCTTCATATTTTTGGGACAATGCATCCGCCACCACATTGTCTTTTCCCTTCTTGTAAATGATCTCATAATCATATCCAAAGAGCTTAGTCACCCATTTTTGTTGCTCCGGGGAGGAAATGCATTGTTCCAGAAAGTACTTGAGGCTTTGATAGTCTATCTTAATTTGGAAACGTTGCCCCAAGAGATAAGGATGCCACAGATCAACGACATGCATAATAGGAAACATTTCCTTTTCATAGATGGGTTTTTCCAGATTCCTTTTAGATAGTTTTCTATTGGTGAAAGCCAAAGGTTGACCCTCTTGCATAAGGACAACATTGATTCCTTTCTCTAAGGCATCACATTCCAACACAAAGGTCTTTGTGAAATCAGGAAGGGCCGAAACCAGAGTGGTGCACATGGCCATCTTCAAGGTTTGAAAAGATTGAGCAGCAACTGGAGTCCAAGTGAAAGAGTTCTTTTTTAGGAGAGTCGTGAGAGGTGCTAAAATCTTGCCATAATTCTTAACAAACTTGCGATAATACCCTGTTAAGCCCATAAATCCACGCAATCTTTTGAGAGTCTTTGGGTGCATCTAGTCTTGCATAGCTTCAATATTGTTCAGATCCACCCTGATGTCATCCTTGCCAACCAGATGACCCAAGTATTCTACTTTTGAGGCACCAAAAGCCCATTTAGACGGTTTCAGGAAAAATTTGTGCTGAGAGAGTAGATGGAAAAATCGATCCACATGAGTAAGATGGTCTATCCAGGTTTTTCTATAGATTAGGATATCATCAAAGAAAACTAATACAAAATGACAGAGAAAAGGATGGAAGACATGATTCATGAGGCTTTGGAAGGTGGAGGGGGCATTACACAAACCAAAGGGCATGACCAAAAACTCATAGTGGCCCTCATGAGTGTGAAAGGTTGTCTTGGGAATGTCTTCCTCCTTCATATGGATTTGGTGGTAGCCTGAGCGAAGATCAAGTTTAGTAAAGAATTGGGTGCCACTCAATTCATCCAGGAGGTCATCAATGAAAGGAATGGGAAATTTGTCTTTAATGGTCAGTTTGTTGAGGGCACGAAAATTAGGACACATTCTCCAAGAACCTTCTTTCTTCATGACCATGACTACAGGAGAAAAGTAAGGGCTCATACTAGGGCGGATAACGCCTGTAGTAAGGAGTTCCTGGACCATTTTCTCAATTTCATTTTTTTGTGAAAAGGGGTGGCGATACCGACGGATATTGGGAGGAAGGATTCCGGGTACAAGGGGAATGGAATGATCATGAACACCGTGGGAATGAGGGAGTCCTTGGGGAGTGGAAAATACCATTTGGTGTTGAGAAAGGAGGGCTTGGAGGTCTTTCGACACCAAGGGTGTCTCTGTTGCTTGTATGGCATGGAGATGGGCAATGACACCAGAATGACCTTTTTTGAGCAGATTTTCCATGCGATGGGAACTAATGACCTCAGGTGAACTAGTCGTGATGATTTGGAATTTATATTGGTGGCCTTCCTGGTTGAATTGCATGGTTAATGCCTTAAAATCCATGAGAATGGGACCCAAAGTCCTTAGCCAGTCTGCACCTAACATAATGTCACAACCGCCCATGTCGATAGAAAACATATGGGATTTTAGGTGGTAGTCACCGATTTGGACATGCACATTTTCACAACGCCCTCTACATTTCATGGAACCACCATTGGCAATCATGATTTGGAAATTGTTGATGGCATGGATGTAGCAATGAGTTTCTTGGGCAATGCGGCGATGAATAAAATTATGGGTGCTTCTACTATCAACCGGAATGATGACCTTCTGATGCTTGATGTAACCGATTAACTTGAGGGTTTGGGGGGCAGAGAAGTCAATGAGAGAATTGAGGGAAATGATTGGTTCCACTTCGGGAGGGTCTGAGCGAGGGGTTATGTCAGTGATTTCAGGTGACTCAAGCACAAGGGGTGTTTCAACATCCTCTTCCAAAATATCCTCAAAGATGGCCATAAAAATATTTTGTTCCTTACACTTGTGGCCCGACAATTATTTGTCATCACAATTATAACAAAGGCCTTTGAGTTGGCATTCAACCATTTCAGCCCTGGTCAATTTTTGGATCTTTAATGGGGTGGAGGGAGTAGTGGGATTTACAGGTTTAGGGCGAGGGAGAAAGGAGGGTTTACGGTTTTGAGAGGATACAACCTGCTATGCTTCTTTAGCCTTTTTAGTAGCCTCCACCCAACTCGAAGGTTGAGCCATGAGGATATGGGCCTGAATCTCCTCCTTGAGGCCACTGATAAAACACTCTCGAAATAAAGAATCAGTCATGCCCTCTATTCGAAAAGCTAGGCGCTCAAAGGCAGCTATGAAGTCTTCTACTATTCCTGATTGTTTCAACTTTGTCAAACGACCCAAATGGTTGGTGTCAGTGTCAAAGCGTTCATAAATCTCAGTCACAAATTGGGTCCAAGCAATATACCCTTGACGGGAAGTTTTTCTCCATTTCCACCATTTCCAACATTCTTGATCTAGATGGAGAACACCATACTGGAGTTTGGCCAAGTCATCTCTGACGTCGTATAAAGAGAAATAATGTTCCATTTGGGTGACCCAACCAGTGGGGTCCGAGCCATCAAATTTGGTCACATCTACCCACGTAATGTGTAGGTCACGTTGAAAGTGATGGGGATGAAAGGTATGGGAATGGGAGGAATGTTCACCTTTAGTCTTTGGAGGTGCATCAGAGAAAGGGTCATCTATAGGGATCTTCAGTTTGGTGCAGAGTGATGCAAAGACAGATTCCAGCTGGGTGGTTAGTTCTTGTTTGACTTCCTCCATTCAGGAATGCATGGTTGTATTTATGGTTGTATTGATGGATGAATTGATGGAGGCAATAGTAGCACTGAGTTGTTTCACTTCTTTTTGGGTCCTGAGAAAACCAGATTGAAAGGTGTTGAAGTGAGCTTCTAGGTCTTGGCTACGGGTATGGGCCATGAGGATGGGTGAACTGAAAAGGGGTGGGTGGGGTCAAAAATTTTGCCAAAAAATGATATGGATGAATGTGATAAGGGAGAAGATATGAATCCAATGGAATAGGTCTCAAATAATGGTGAAAAAATTTTCAGACTTTTTTTTTTACATCTGCAGAGTTATACTTCGGTCTGAAGAATACTGTAGCGATGAAATCCCCAAATGCTTAACCAGAAAGAAATGTGTATTTACTTGGCAACCTAAACACAGTTGCACAGAAATAGATCTTGTCTATTTTAATTTGTTTATGTTTCTGTCCCCCAAATGTTAGGTATTCAAGGGTTCTACAGACAAGGGTTTGCCCTGTGCTATAGCTCTCTGATATACGTGCAGGGTCCAACAGTAGTATTCAACCCAATATCTCAGGGCACTAACTAAGGAGGATAGACCATACCCTTAGCCATACTACTTGACTACCCAAGTAATAGAGAGTATCTTCTTGAGTGTTGTTCTTGGTGGAACTATAGCAGTCAGGCAACCAATCAGTTTATCTAAAGAGGGCTTTTAGGAAATCTAGGTCGATCCTTACACATGTGCTATCTGATGTGCTACCACTTGAAGGGGTACCAACAGGGGTTACAAGGGTGGCCAATAGATGTGCGCTTAAGAACCACTTGTATTTCCTGCATGTATGAGTCCCTCAACCGTTGGTTTATGCACGTAATGATAGATCTTTGTGGCTTAAAGACGTCATAATACATCTCTACCCTGAAAAAAACAATTCCCACAATTTCTACCAAGGAAAGTGCTCTGATACCACTTGTAATATAACATATATAAAAAGTATGTAGAACATAAATAAAATGCTAGAAATGGTAGAATAATAGTATTATAACCAACATAATCTCCATAATAACACATAAATGATATAAGAACAACAACATAAATAACACTTTGATTCAGAAAGCAATGTTCATGGGCCTCTTCGAGGGGGAAACCTCCAGTCGAGTAGCTCTCTATTACAATAATCCTCAAGATAGGGTTTTCATACCCTCGACCCTTATTTATACTAAATAAGTCTATCAAGAGAAGCATCTAGAGGAAGATTGTTATTGGATAAATCCGTAGGTGCGGACACTAACCGATCTCCCTAGATCCACCTAGTATCTAGAACAAAACAAGACATAATATATCGCTTTCCCTAGATCTAACTATTGAATTAAATTGGAAGTGAGAATAAGAGACATACCTTGTAATCGCTTCCTTAATCTTTGTTGCTCCTGCTTCGCTCCAGCGCTCTCGTGCAGTCAAGATCAAAACAACACAAACCAACCAAAGTGAAAGCAAATAATATATTCAATAGCTAATCTATACATATGATCAAGGAGTTATGTAATAAAGTAAATCTAACTTTATGGGAAATAAACATATTACTGTATCATATTAAATGTGAAAGAGAGATTACAACCATTGCCTTGATGTTGTAAGGTCCCTTCCAACTGTCCTTCATTCCCCACACACTTCTTTCTCCAAGGATTCTAAAACCATAGATCTGATAGCTACTCACAATCTATCTTGACAAAAGAAATCTCAAAGCCACTCTAACCAAGCCAATAATTCCAAGCCAACCAAAAGCGCATCCAATCTCAAGCTAACAAAAGCTCATCCAATCTAACTTTCTCCATGAGAATTCCTCTCCTTTTATAAGTTGAAGAAGATAAGGTGAGGAGGTTAGGATGATCCCACTAAATCATGAAAGCGAGTAAGATCCAAACCATTC